>QPMI01000368.1:0-43084 GCA_004431415.1 Cyanophora paradoxa | reverse complement strand
GAGAGGACGAAGGCCTCGCGGACCTGGCGCAGCGTGAGGCGCGCGTCCAGCACCCCGTTGTCCTCCACCAGCCTGGGAGCGGAGTCAGCGGCGCGGGGGTCGGGTCAGGGGGGGACTGGCCGCGCCCGGCCGCCTCTCACGGAAAGAGCGCATGGGCCGGGCTGCCCTCAACACCTAAGTTCGAAAGGGTCTAAGAGTCCTAGTTCCAGTCTAGAGCTAGAGCCTGGGGCCCGGCCCCAGCTGGCCAGCTTAGGATCTGGAGCTTCTACTTCTAGCCTAGTTCTAGGTCTAGCTAAGCATTTTACCCCATCAACCGCGCACTTGACGAATTCGAGGATCAGTTAATCGAGGATCAGCTTAGCTTGGCTTAGCCTCATATCAGATTAGCTTTATATCGTATCAGCTTGAGGTTGATGGCCAGCTCAGGATCTAGGATCCAGTTCTAGCTTAGCTCTACATCCCATCAAGCGCGCACTTGACGAACTCGTTGAGGTTGATGGCCCGCTTAGGATCTAGAGCTTCTATTCCTAGCCGCACGCCCCATGGATCTTCAGTTACCCCATGGAGCCGAGCTTAGGATCTAGAGCTTCTAGTTCAAGGGTAGCGGCCGCGCGCGCCGCATCGATCTTCGGATAGCCAAGAACCAGCCCTCGCCGCGCGCACTTGACGAACTCGTTGAGGTTGATGGACGCGAGGTCGGCGCCCATCGCCCCCCGCTTCGCGCCCCGCTCCAGGTGGTCCAGCCCCGCGTACTTCACGAACACCCGCTGGAGGAGGGGAAGAGGAGGTCAGCGCGGCGGGTCCCTCACGCGTTCTAGAGCGCTCCTCGGAGGCGCTCTCTAGCGTGCTTCACAGCTAGACTAGAACGCTCTACTTCGGTAGCTAGAGTAGCTAGACTAGAACGCGTTCTCCAGCTAGAGTTGCTAGAGTAGCCCCGGCGGGGGAGCGGACGGGGAGCGGGGGGGGCGACGACGACGCGTCAGCGCCGCGGCCGTCTGGAGATGTCCGCGCCGAAGCGTCTCTAGGCCCGGCGGGACGGTCTAGCTCCAGCTAGCTAGCCTAGGCGCGGGGCGTCTCGGCCTGGACGTCTAGGCCTGGAAGGGACCTGGGCGTGGAAAAAGAGGCGTTCTCTGGCTTGTGGCTTGACTAACTCAGCGGGCCGTCTAGTCGCTGGCCTGTGCGTCTAGGCCGGGGCCGGGCGGCTGGCACCTGGAGGTCGGCCTTGTAGAAGCCGAGCACGTCCTGCACCTGCGCGTCCTTGTCCACCTGCGCCCCGCCCGCCCGTCAGCGCTCCGGAGGCTCGGGGCGAGGCTCGAGGCCCGGAAGGAGACGGGAGGGGAGAGGTGCCGCGCTCCGGCCTACAAGGAGGAGGAGAGGGGGCGGGCGGGCGAGGCGGGCGGGCTGCGCTCCGGCCAAGAAAGAGGAGGGGAGGGGGCGGGCGGGCGGGGCTCGAGGCTCGGAAGGAGAGGGGGGGGGGGGGGGGGGAGAAGTTCCGCGCTTGGCCCCGCTCAGGTCCCGCTCAGGTGAGAAGGAGAGGGAGGTGAGATAGAGGCCCCGCCTAGAAAGAGAGGAGGGGAGGGGGACGGGCGGGGCGGGCCTTGTCGCGGATGATGCGGACGTCGTCCTTGCGCGCGTACGGCACCACGTGCTCCCGCTGCATGCAGAAGAGGGCGCCCCCGCCGCGCCGTCAGGCGAGGGCTGCGAGGGGGCGCGCAGAAGAAGAAGGCAGAGATAATATAGCTTTAGGCGGATCGGATATCCGGAGGGCGGGCGATGGGCGATCGCGTCGGATAGCGGAGGGCGCGTCAGGGCGGGGCGGGAGGGGCGGGGCGGGCGGGCGGGGGCGCCGCAGCTGTCAGGCGAGGGCGCGGGCAGGAGACGGACACACATGGGGCGGGGGCGGGGTGCGGGGCGGGGCGGGCGCGGGGGCGGGAGGGGCGGGGCGGGGCGGGGCGGGGCGGACCATGAGGAGGACGAATCGGTCGCGGAGGCGCGACGTCCGACGGTCCTGCGCGCGCGCGCGCCGGCCCTTCAGAGCAGGCGAGAAGGCGCGGCAGGCCGCAGCTAGAGTCTATTTCGTCCCCCAGCCCTCCTCTTAGCTCCAGCCTCGCGGGCGCCCAGCAGGCCGGGCCTCGCGGGCGCCCACGCTGGCTCCCAACTTTAGCCCGCTCTAGTCCGAGCTAGGGGGCCACCAGCACCCAGTAGGCCGGGCCGGAAGGCCGCACACCTTGGCCCCTAAGGCGCGGCGGGCGGCCGAGGGGCTCCTTCTAGAATCTATATCTCCCTCCTCTTCTTGAGCCAGGAGTCTTCTTCTCGGCAGGCGAGCAGCACCCGCGGGCTCCCACCCTGGCCCCTAAACCTAACTAGACCTAACTAAACCTAACCTAGACCTAAACCGAAACCCAAACCTCTGGGACCTAGAATCCAAGCTAGAACCTAGGCCGGGCCGGGGGGGGGGGGGGGGGGGGGGGGGCGCCCACCTTGGCCCTAACCCAAACCTAGACCTAAACCCAAGCCTCTAGGACCTAGAATCCAGGCTAGAACCCAGGCCGGGCCGGGCCCCGCGGCCGCCCACCTTGCCGTAGGCGAAGCCAGCGAGAAAGAGAAGCCTAAGGTGGCTTAGGTGTGGCGGTGGAGTTGAGGCTAGGCTGTGCCCTAGGCGGTAGCTAGAGTGCTCCTGCACTCAGTGTCCTCTATCAACTCTAACGGGGGGCGCCCACCTTTGCGTAGACGAAGCCGGCGACGCGGAGCGCGCACGCCAGGAACTCCCTGCGGCGAGGCAGGCGTCAGGTAGCCGGCGGGAGGGCGGGGGGGCGGCCTAGGCGGGGAGGCGTAGGTGGGGAGGGCCTTGCTATAGGGGCGGGCGGGCGGGGGGCGCAGGGCGGCGCGTCTCGAGGAGTTTAGACGGCCCCAGTCCGAGCCGGCGGGGCGGGGGGAGGGAAGCGGGGCGGGGCGGGGCGGAGGGAAGGGAGGGGCGGGGCGGGGCGGGTGCGGGGGCGGACCCGAGGTTGATCTCGAGGGCGGAGGTCTCCCCCGTCTGCGACTGCGCCCCGCTCCGCTTCACCTTCAGCCACCTGAGAGGGAGGGCGGGCGGGCGGGGGTTAGTTAGAGCGAGAGGGGGTACGAGGACGAGGATGAGGACGAGGGATAAGTCGGGGGCACGCATGATCCTGGGCGTCCCCTCGGCCTAGGCTCTAGCTCGGATTCTAGGTGGACGAGGACGAGGGAGAGTTGGGGGCGCGCATGATCTCGAAGAGAAAGAGGCGGGTACGCGCGAAGAGAACAGGGGAGGGGGGGGGGGGGGGGGGTAGGGGCGGACATGATCTCGAACATCTTGAGGACGTTCCTGTTGCGCTCGACGACCTGCACGTCCTGCGTGCGCCGCGCGGGGCATCGGAGGCCGCCCGGGCGGGGGCGGGGGCCCGACGCGCTGTAGGCTCAAATCTAGGCGATAGGGGCTCTGGCTCTGGCGCTGGGCTGGGATCCGGGCGGGCGGGGCGGGGCGGGGCGCTCTGGGGCGGGGTGCTCTGGGGCGGGGCGGGGCCGGGCGCGCCCTGAGGAAGGTGAGGAACTCGCGCTTGGACATGAGGTACAGGTCCTTCCCCGAGCTCGCCGCCTGGCTGCGGGCGCGCGCCGGGCGGGGGCGGGTCAGGCAGGCGCCGGGCGGCGGGCGGCGGGCGCCGGGCGGCGGGCGGAGGCCAGTCCGGAGCGAGGAGGCCTTTTCCGGAGGGCCAGTCCACCTTTAAATAGCGCCGTCCGAGCGGGCGGGGGGGGGGGGGGGATGGGGGGGCGAGAGGGAAGGGGGCGGGAGGGCGGGGGCGGGGCGGCGGGCGCGGACCTGTTGATCATGCGGGTGGGGTCCAGGTCCAGCCGCGCGTAGAACATGAAGATCTGCGGGAAGGGGGGTACGCCATTAAAACAAGGGGAACGGGGTACGGGGGTGCGGGGGGGTACCCGGCGCAGGGCGATGAAGTTCTGCCAGAGCGTCTCCCGCGTCGCCCGCACGTCGCTGCAGGGCGCAGAGGGGTAAGCGAAAGATCGCCCGCGGGGGGGTAGGGGGTATAGGCGACGGGCTTCGATCGCGAAGCTCTACGAAGGTGTACCCCCCGCACCTGGCGGTGAGCTCGGCGTCGGGCCCCTCCATCTCCGTGCACACCGCCGAGCACATGATCTCCGTGAACACCTGGGGGGGTACACCTCGCGCCCCGGGCGGGGGGGGGGAAGAAGAAGCGGGGGTACCTCCTCGAACTCCTCGCGGAGGGTACGGGTCGTCCGCTCGATGCGGAGGGAGCTGGCGGGGCGCGACTCCGGCCGCTGCCTCTGCTGCGGCTCCGGCGCCTGCGAGGGGTACGCGGATCGCGTCAGAGGGGGAGATGGGGGGGGGGGTGGAAGTCGGGTAGCACCGTCTTGGGTATGTTGACGCCCTGCCGGAAGAGCCGCAGCATGTAAAAGTACCTGGAGGAGAGGGGGAGGCAAGGGTCAGCGTGAGAGGTGGGGGGGGGGGGATGAGGGGTACGCGGCCACCAGTCGGAGTTGCCGCGGTGGGGATAGCAGTCGTATCTCCTGTACTGGTCGATGCTGTCCGTCGCGCCGCCGCCGAACAGCGAGCCGCCCCCGGACTGCGACGCGAGGGGGGGGTACGTGGGTCCGGCGTCGCGGGAAGGGGGGGGGGGGCCCTCGAGGCCGGGGGGCTCGCTCGCTGACCTGCCGGAGGATCATCTCCTCCGAGTCCAGCAGCCGCTTCGATTCGATCGTGTACGGCAGGCTGCGGGGTACGGCTTCAGGCGGAGTCGTAGTCAAGGAGACGGTGGCGGGCCGGGCGCGCCTGCCCGGGGCCGGGAAGGGCCCGCGCTGGTACTTGTTGGGGTCCGAGGAGGCGGCGCCTTCCACGGCGGCGTTCCCCACGGCCGCCTCCTCGTCCGGGAGCGACGGCATCATCACGTCGACCTGATTTGATCCGATTTCATGATTTGATCCGCATGCCCCACGTGATCCGAAGCGCCCCGCGGCTTACCTTGAGGACCTGCGCCAGCTGCTGGGCGGCCATTTGGGTTCCCACTGTGAGGTTCCTCGGCAGGCTGCGCGCGGGGCGGGGCGGGGCGGGGCGCGCTCAGAGCGGGGCGGGCCGCTCTGCGCGGGCGGAGTCCCGAAGGGCGGGCGCCCGGCCGCACGGCGGGAGCGCACCTCAGCCTCCGCTGCACGCGGCCGCCCCCCGTGCCGCCGCTGCCGGCGAGGTTCGTGGTGCTCGCTTGCGTGTCTGTGCGACTCCCGGGCGCCTGCGCAAGCGGAAACGGCCGCGAAAGGTGAGAGGGCGGAGTTCGTGAGGGCCGGGCGGGGACTTGCGCTTCCGGCGCACGCGGGAGAGCACGGGCGTCTTCTGCACTTGGATGTCCATTACGGACAGGTTGCCGCCGACGCTCGACTTGCGGGCCAGCGGCTTGCCGTCCGGCCCCGTATCAAACTGCTTCACCGACGTCGTTGGGCTGGCGCCCGGGATCGGTGAGCCCCGCAGCGAGGGCCCGCCGTCTACGGTCGAGTCAGAAGCGACTCGGAGGCGGCAAGCGACGCTGTAACGCACCCGCCATGTCGCCTGGCCTTAGCTAAGGCTTTTCCGTCAGAGAGTGGTCTTCCTTACTGTGAAAGAGCCCAAAGTGCCTCCTGGCGAGCTCCTGAGTCCCGCTGGCCGGGCTCCGAGCTCGGGCGGGCTTTACAGGGCGCCAGCTGATCAGAATGTTGCTGCTGTATAGCAAGGGGAGCTCAGAGTGCGCTCCCAGCCTCTTCTTCTGTGGAGCTGCGCTTGCCTTCCGGCGCTGGGCTGCGGACTCGGCGAGCTGCTGCGGAGGCTTTGTTTAGCACTTCAATATATAGCGCCCGTTCCAGCAGCTTTAGGCCCTGCTGGTCCTCTTCTTTCTGCCGAAGCTTGGACGTTGTACCCCGATGAAGCCCCAGACCCCGGGGGGAACAAGTTTTCCAGCTTCCCATTAGCTGCGTGAGAGACAAGGCCAGCAGCAAGCGATGAGACCGTCTACGGAGTGCTCAGCGCGCTACCCGCGTGCAGGCGCCGTCCGCGCAGTGGTTCTCCTGGCCGCATCGCGCCGTGACGCCGGCGGCTAGCTGCACACGTGGAGCTCTCAAGGCTCCGCGTCCACTCTGCAGGCATCAGAAGCAACGTGCGCAGTCGTGCGTAGTCCCCGCCCGCTGCGGAGCACTGACTCTCGCGCAGCGCGGGCGGGGCGCCTCGGAGCTGCTGAAACGCGGCCCGCAGGCCACGCAGGCTCGCAGGCCCCGATCTCGTCTCTTGCGCGTGAGCAGCCCCTCCGCTGTGCCCCCCACGAGGAGAGAGCGGGGTTCGCAGGCGGACAGCGGGGAGCCATCCGCGGCGCCAATCGTACACGCTCTGCTTCGCCGAGCTACCGCATGCGATCCAGCTAGCAACGGGCCGTCTCGCGCGCCGGCGCCGCCGCCACCGCCAAGTCTCGCTCTCTCTTGCGAGCCGCTGTGCCGGTACGCGCCTCGCGGCCGCCGAGCCTCGCGCTGAGCCACGGCCCCCTTCTGGTGCGGTCCAGTGTTCTGGTGCGCTGTAGAGCCGCGTCTCGAACTTCGAGGCGCTCCCCGCCCCTCTCACGCCCCCGCAACCAGTTTTTTCGGTGTACCCCTCCACCCCAGCGCCGCCGAACCCCGGCGATGGCAACGCTGCAGTCTCCTTGTCATTCCCGATCGAACGATGTGCGGCACGCCGAGGAGGTTCGTCCAAAGTACCTGTACCCCACCTACCCCTCCGGAGTCGACCTTCGCCCCAGAACCCCGTTGAACTTTTGCCTGCCCCTCTCGAGCACGGCGAATCCAATGGTGCGCATCTCGCTGGTCGTATTCGCAAGCCCGCGGAGCTAGAATCGAAACCGACCCTCTAATCAGGTACCCAGGCGCTTCCGGGGCTGGCCCCGTGTCGAGAAAACCCTCCGAGGCCTCGGACGCCCGCAGCCGCCTGGAACCGCGGAGGAGGAGGCGGGGACGGCGCCCAAGCCTCGGAGGTTGGAGATGCGGGCTGCCGGCGTCTTGATGCCCGCACTCCAGTTCCTCGCGCCCGTCCGCAGCGCCCCGCACGATAGAAGAGAGCGCAGCCGCTCCTCGCGCCTCGTCGCAGCTGCGGCAGGTCCCCGCCGCCGCCGCGCCGCTCTCTCCCTGGAGTCCACGACGCGCCGCCGGCTCAGGGGCCCCGAGCTCGCCGCCGCCGGATCCGGCCAACCTGCTGGCCCGGCCAAGGGCCCGTCCACCCCGTGGCAAGCCCCCTAGGGCCCTTCCCCGCAGCCTCCGAACATCTATAGCTTCATCTTGCCCCGCCCTGCCCCGCCCTTCCAGACGCCGAGCTAGTGCTCGCGCTGCACGAATTTTGGCAAAAAGGAGGGGAAGATTCTGAAAGGGCGAAGCCCTACAAACGACAACCGATGAAAGCTGAGAGGGGGCTGGATGTGGCGGTTGAGGCAAGGGCTCAGTTGTTCGCCGCGGGGGCCTCGCGCTCGGCCGCTGCAGCGGCCCCCTGGGCGCCCGCGGCGGGCGCTGCGGCAGGGATCTTGTAGAAGAGGTCGTCGGGGAGGGCTTTCTTGAGCTTCCCGGCCCAAGCCTTGGCGTCGGCGCTGGCCTTGTCGAAGGCCGCGTCGTCGAGCGAGTGCTCGAAGAGGTCCTCCAGGGCCGACAGCATGTCGAGCGCCTCGAGCTTCGGGTCCGCGTCGGCGCTGGCGCGGGCGAGGTGCGGCATCCCCTTCACGAGGAGGCCCACGCTCCGCAGCTGCGGAATTCGTTTAGCCAGCGTCTCCTGAGGGGGCGAGTCGTCAGGCGACTCGCGTTCGCCCCCAAGCGAGGCGACGAGCACGGACCTCGTTGACCTTCTTGCCGAGGCCCAACTCGTTCATGATCTTGAAGCAGAACGGCTTGATGCCCGCAAGCACCTTGGTCCAAGCCTGGACCAGCGGGCCCTCCTGGGGGAGCGGCACGCGCGGGTCCCACCGCTTTGCCGCGCAGAGCTTCACGAAAGCGTCGGCGACGAAGCTCGAGAGCATGACGAGCTTGCGCAGCTGCACGCTGACGCCGACTGCCTCGACGCTGGGCTCGGGCTCCGCCCCCGGGATGGCCTTAAGCTTGATGAAGCTCGTGTACGCGTCCAGCACGTCGGCCCAGCGCGGGCGGGCTTCGCGGCAGCTGTAGTCGATGAGCCGCTCGAGCACAGTCACCGCGCCCGCCGCGTCGAGCTCCTCTGGCAAGTCCTCCAGGCCCACCTCGCGCGCAAGCTTCAGGATCTTCGCCACCTCCTCCGCCAGCTCCGCTGACTGCTCGCCTGACGGCTGGGGCAGCGCTCGGAGCGCCGGCGCGGATGCCTTCTTCAGGCTCGTGGCTGCGGCTTGGAGGGTGCCGACGCTGTACAGGCGCACGAAGGTCTTGCACGACTTCGGCTTCATGCCGGCGGCGGGAGCCGGAGCACTGATCTCGGGCGCTGCAGCCTTCTGCAGACGGCAAAGCTCAGAGGCGGCCCCGAGTTCTTCGAGCGGGGCGGGGGCGTGGGGCGCACGCGGCTGCGCTGCACGCGTGCAGGCGGGGGCACAGGCTCAGCATCGGGTCGGCGCTTACTGCGCATGCTCCTCGTGGATCGCGCCTGGCGCCCGTGTCAGAGGGGTGGCGTGGCCTTCCAATCACGGCGGCGCCGCGCACACTGTCCGCCGCGGGGTTCGGTGCCGCCGCCGCCTCCGCCGCCGCCGCCGCCGCCGGAACAAGATTGCTGGAACGCTCGTTTGCCATCTTGCAGCGGAGCTGGACTGCAAGACTGAATCTGGATCAGTTTCGAGGCGGGGGACGTTCGGGCGATTTGATCTCACCGGAAATCCGAATGGAGACTAGACGCTTGTCGCGGACCGCTGTACGAAAGGAATCGGAAGGAACGCGAACAACCCGAGCGGACGTCAACGCGGTGCGCAATGCAGCACGGGAGAGCTTTGGGTCTCTCTAATACATATCCCGAAGCATGAGATCGTACTATATCCGCGACAGGAGCAGGCGACGATCGTGTTCCCCAGGAAGAAGGACCACCGAACCTGATTCGGTCCGCCGGACGCAAAGGAGCGTACGCTGTTAGAAGAGTGGCTGAAAATCTGCCAGAAGAGCGTCTCGTCAGCGTTCAACGGCTTCTGTGAAGAGAGCCAACTTCTTGTGTCGGAGATCTAATCCCAGCGCCAGCCCGGTCGCGCGGGCGACGCAGTTGAGCTCGGTGTAAAACAGCGTCGCAGGCGAGCTTGGACTAGATGGGAAGCTTGCGACCTCTGTATCTAGCTTGCGGGGAAGCGCGAAAGCGCTCGGTGGAGAAAACGGGATCCGTGGATCGAATAAGGCGGGTGCGGAGCACCTGGTTTCGTCTGGTTTCCTACAGACAAGCGGGATCTCCAGCCGCGCTGCCCGGCGCAGAGCCGGTGCGCGTTCTCTCCTTCACCTTGTACCCCTTGGGTGGCACCTTGAACCACCTTCGATGCCACCTTGAAGCCGCCTTCATGCCGCCTTGGTGCTGCCCTCTGCTGCCGCCGCAGCCTGCGAGCTGCCCGTTGCAGCCCTGCTACTGCCGGGCGCGCGGCCCGGAAGGGACTTCGCAAAGACTACGGCTGCTGCCCGCCGCCACCAGGACACGGCTGCAATTATGCCGCTCTGCAATGATGCTCCAGAATGGAGCAGTCGCGGACCACGGTTTGCTGCTGACTCCGGCTACTGACGTCGCGGACTATAGCTACGGTTTGCTGCATCATCCCCATGCCCAATGTCGCTGTCCATGATCGGATGCAGCTGGAGACGCGCGATGGCGACAGCAACGTCCGCTGCGACGAACCTCGCGTCGGTCCATCGGTCCCTGCATGCGCATGCTCGCGGCCAGCTAATCAGCTGTAGCTAAGAATATCAGCTGGCTTCTAACCGCCTTCGTATATACCAGGCTACCTGTTCCGATTTCTAATTGCTGTCGCGATCGCGATCGCAGCGTACCCGGGCCGATCGCGATGGGCCAGCGCGGCCGCGCCCCATGGCCAGCCTGAAATCGTCGCTGCGCCTCAGCCGCACAGTCTGCCGCTCGCTGACGTGCCTGGAGCTCGCTGTCCTCAAGGCCCGTCCCCCGCCCCGCCCCGCCCCGCAGGCGCCCCGCATGCACCGCGCCGCGCCGCGCCGCGCGCCGCCTCGGAGGGTGCCGACCACGCCCTCCGCGTCGCCCCGGGGACGCTCAACCGTTGAACAGGCGCCGGCGCCGGCCCAAGCAGGCCGCACAATGGACCTTCTGTCCGCTGAAGTAGGTCTGAAATAGGTCTGTAGCTAGCTATAGCGCTAGCTATAGCTATAGTTATCTATCAGTAGCCAACGCTATGTCTGGTCTGTAGCTGATTTCAATTGACTGAGAGATTGAAAGTGAAAGGCCTCTAGATCTGCCCCCCCCCTCCCCCCCCCCCTCCCCCCCCCTCTCCCCCCGCCTGCTGGAGGGCGTGGGCGGTAGCGAAGGCCTTGCACGGGAACGGCCCCGCCGTGTATATACAAGAAGAGTATACGTAGCACGTGGCCGTCGCCAGCGCCGCCGCCGCCGCAGCCGTCGCCAGCGTCATGGGCTTCTCCCACCGCCCAGTGGCGTGAGGCGGGGCCGGCGGGCGCGGGGGGCCGGCGGGGGAGGTTGGCGAAGGTGGCGTGGCAGGCGGGGAGCCGCGGGCGGGCGCCCCGAAGCGAGGCGGCAAGGGCCGGGGGAGGGAGCTTCAGACTCGCTTCGGACTCAGAGGCGCCTGCCGCTGCCCGTCGATGTCCGACGGTCGGCTGGTCGTGCGCCTGGATAGACGAGAGGGTAAGGCAGGGGGTACAGCTGCGCCCCGGAGGGGTACGCGCCCGGGAGAGGGTCGCACCGTTGACGCGGCGGCTGCTGGAGCGGAGCGCCCGTTACCATCAGCGGCGGGGGCAAAGCGGGTAAGCCGCCGCCCGCCGCCGCCGCCGGCCGCTCCGCGCCTTCTCCAGCCGGGACCGTCGGACGCCCCGTGGGCGAGGGGCGCGGGCGGGTCTCGAGGGGGATCCCGAGGGGCGGGGCGGGGCCGCCGCGCCCGCCGCGCCCGCCGCGCCCGCCGCGCGCCCCGGCGCCGCCTCGCTGCGCAGGGGCCCGGCCTCGTGGGGGGCCCGCCCCGGGCTGCGACGCAGCTTCGTCCGACGCGTCCCCCGCCCGCACCATCCACCGCCGCCCTGCACGCGAGGTCTGCAGAGCCCGCAGCGGGCGGCGGGCGGCTGGTTCAGCGGGCGGCGGGCGGGTCGAACAAGCCGCCCTCCGCCCCTTGGCCTCCGAGGGCCCGGGGACCGCGGGCCACGCCGGGGGCGACGAAGCCTGCGGCGGGGCGGGCGCGCGGTCAGCCGCGGAACTGGACCCGAGGCCGCCGCGCCGCCCGCCCCGCTCAGGGCGGGCGCACCGAGGCGGGACCCGTTCACGCAGCCGGCCGCGCGCGCACTCCTCAGCTAGCTGGCCCGCACGCGCCAGCTGGCGCCGCACGAGGAGCCCGCAGCGCGTCACAGCAGCAGACGCCCAACCACGCGAGCGCCTCGAGCTCTCAGACGAGAAGATCTTGCTTGCCGGCAGAGCGCTCCTCCGTAGAAGCGGCCCTCGCTGCGTTCGACGCGAGAACCTCAGAGGCCGGGAAAGGAAGCATGGCCCAAGCCCTCCGCGCACCTGAGCCGTCCTCTACGCAAGGCGTGCCGCGAGCCGGCCGCGGCCCTGCCGACGGTTCGTGGCTTGGCGCGCGGCAGCTGCGAGGACGTTGACCCACAGCCCGCGGCGCCTTCTCCGCTGCTCGCTCGCGGCCGTCGCGCCGCCCAGCATCTTCTGCAGCACGCCACCCAGCCAACAGCAGCGCGGCGCATCGCGCGCTGCGCGGCCGCTGGACGCGCACACAGCTGCACAAGCTCGAGTACTGAGAGACTGGCTGCTTTGCCGCCGCCCCCCGGGCTTGTACGAGGGCGTAGAGCCCGCGCATTTCAGGTTGACCGGAATCCGGTCAACTCTTGAACGAGAGCGCTCGGCGGGGTGCGAACGAAGGGCTGCTGGGTAGCGGTATACTGGGAGCTGCTGGGAAAGGCTCGCTGGAACGCTGTTAAACGTTTCAGGGCGTAGAAGATGGCTCTTAGCGGTATGAACAGTCAGCAGGAGCCGCCCGTGTCGCGCAGCGGGACTGCCGCTGCCGGGTGGCGGATTGTCGGGGCTGAGCAAGGCGCACCGCGTCGCGTGAGCGGAGCTTTTGATCGGCAGCACATCGTGGAGCTCTTCTGGCTGCGGGCTTCGCAGCCTGCGCCGGCCTATGCGCGGCGGGTTCGGCGCGGCGCGATCCTGTTCGGGGCCCGGCTGCAGCGGAACCAGTGAGTGGCATGATCGAGCGTTCGTCATAGTACAGCAGACGTCTTCAACTTGCGGGCGTGCGAGGTAAGACGCGCAGCGGCAATGTTTCGTGTGTGCCTCGCTGATCGAGGATTGCGTTAGCAGCGCCGCACGCGGGACGCGGGGGCGCCGCGGGCATTCGGTTCTGGTTCGATGAGCAGCGCTTGAGCTGAGCTGGAGGCGCGGCGGCGGGCGGGGGTGCGGGCTCGCTCGTCTCGGCTCCGCGCACGCCCGACCCAACACGGCTGCTGCTGGCGGAGGCGCGGAATGGCGGCACGTGCCTCGCTTCATCTCAGTCTGCGGGTGCGCGCCGTGGCGCCGCCCCTCTCGCCGCCGACGTCGTCGCTGCGACCAATTGCTCAGCCGTCCCTGCTGCCCCGCCCCCGCCGCGGCGCAGCTGGAGGGCCTGGACTCTGGGGCGCGCGGTCGCGGTCGACAGCGCGGGGCCCCGCCGGGGCGGCGTGCAGGCCCGAGGCGCGTCAGCTCCGGTCCTCTGCATGAGCTCAGTCCGTCGCGAGTCGAGCAGCTCCCGCCCAGCGGCCGGGCGCCCCCGCGGGGCGCCCTCGCCCTTGCGAGCGCCGCGGGCGAAGCTGCGCTCTTGCAGCTGCCTTGCACGAGGCGGCACCGGCTGCTGGGGCCGCGCGGGCCGAGGGCAGCGGCGGTAGAGCTGCATGCGCAGGCGGCGGCGGCGGCTCAGCCTGCAGCTGGCAGTAGTACTATTGCCAAGTTGGTACTCGATAGGGCTCTCGGAATCGAATTCGAATCCAATCACCCTTGTGTGCATGCAGCTTCAAGGCTTGGGGCAGGATATCGATTGGCGCCGGCTCTTACACCCGTTATAATTAACGTTCGAATTCAATTCAAGCCACAGCGCTAGCTATATCATATAGCTGTTAGACTCTGAGAGTCTTAGACACTCTAGAGTCTCGATGCCGGCTTGCGCCACCTCTGATCATGACTCATGAGTCCGGATCTGAGCGTCCAAGGGGGCCTCTGCTGATCATCTGTTGCTCCGCGCTGCGCGATGGCGGTGGAACTAGCGATGCTAGTAATGATGCGGGGCCGGCGCCGGCGCCTTGCCGCAACGGAGCAGGGGAGGCTAAGAACTGCGGCAGGCGGCGGCCCCGGCGGCGGCCCCAGCCCGTAGGTGACGCCGACGCAGATCCAGAGGGCGGCGTGGGGCCGCCCGCGGAGGGCCCGCCCGCGGAAGGCCGCCGCCAGGCGGAGGGCGCCCAGTGGCGTGAGGCAGGGCCGGCGGGCGCGGGGGGCCGCGCGGGGGAGGTTGGTGAGGAGGCGGATCTCGAGGAAGGAGGGGGCGTGGCAGGCGGGGAGCCGCGGGCGGGCGCCCCGAAGCGGGGCGGCACGGGCCGGGGGAGGAAGCTTCGGACCCAGAGGCCGGGCCCCGCAGGCGCGCCATGCGCCGCGGCGCCCGCCGCTGCCCGTCGATGTCCGACGGTCGGCTGGTCGTGCGCCTGGGGAGACGAGAGGGTAGGGCAGGGGGTACAGCTGCGCCCCGGAGGGGTACGCGCCCGGGAGAGGGTCGCACCGTTGACGCGGCGGCTGCTGGAGCGGAGCGCCCGTTCGAGTCCGGCCCCGACATACAGAGTCTGCGAGGGTACCATCAGCGGCGGGGGCAAAGCGGGTAAGCCGCCGCCCGCCGCCGCAGCTGGCCGCTCCCCGCCTTCCCCAGCCGCCCCGCCCCGCCTTCGACGGGCGAGGGAGGGTCTCGAGGGGGATCCCGAGGGGCAGGGCGGGGCCGCCGCGCCCGCCGCGCCCGCCGCGCGCCCCGGCGCCGCCTCGCTGCGCAGGGGCCCGGCCTCGTGGGGGCCCGCCCCGGGCTGCGACGCAGCTTCGTCCGACGCGTCCCCCGCCCGCACCAGCCACCGCCGCCCTGCACGCGAGGTCTGCAGAGCCCGCAGCGGGCGGCGGGCGGCTGGTTCAGCGGGCGGCGGGCGGGTCGAACAAGCCGCCCTCCGCCCCTTGGCCTCCGAGGGGCCCGGGGACCGCGGGCCACGCCGGGGGCGACGAAGCCTGCGGCGGGGCGGGCGCGCGGTCAGCCGCGGAACTGGACCCGAGGCCGCCGCGCCGCCCGCCCCGCTCAGGGCGGGCGCACCGAGGCGGGACCCGTTCACGCAGCCGGCCGCGCGTGCACTCCTCAGCTAGCTGGCCCGCACGCGCCAGCTGGCGCCGCACGAGGAGCCCGCAGCGCGTCACAGCAGCAGACGCCCAACCACGCGAGCGCCTCGAGCTCTCAGACGAGAAGATCTTGCTTGCCGGCAGAGCGCTCCTCCGTAGAAGCGGCCCTCGCTGCGTTCGACGCGAGAACCTCAGAGGCCGGGAAAGGAAGCATGGCCCAAGCCCTCCGCGCACCTAAGCCGTCCTCTACGCATGCGCAAGGCGTGCCGCGAGCCGGCCGCGGCCCTGCCGACGGTTCGTGGCTTGGCGCGCAGCAGCTGCGAGGACGTTGACCCACAGCCCGCGGCGCCTTCTCCGCTGCTCGCTCGCGGCCGTCGCGCCGCCCAGCATCTTCTGCAGCACGCCACCCAGCCAACAGCTGCGCGGCGCATCGCGCGCTGCGCGGCCGCTGGACGCGCACACAACTGCACAAGCTCGAGTACTGAGAGACTGGCTGCTTTGCCGCCGCCCCCCGGGCTTGTACGAGGGCGTAGAGCCCGCGCACTTCAGGTTGACCGGAATCCGGTCAACTCTTGAACGAGAGCGCTCGGCGGGGTGCGAACGAAGGGCTGCTGGGTAGCGGTATACTGGGAGCTGCTGGGCAAGGCTCGCTGGAACGCTGTTAACGCGTACGTTACGTATATATACAGGGCGTAGAAGATGGCTCTTAGCGCTATGAACAGTCAGCAGGAGCCGCCCGTGTCGCGCAGCGGGAGCGAGCTGCTGCTGCTGCCAGGCTGCCGGGCGGCGGAATGTCGGGGCTCAGCAAGGCGCACCGCGTCGCGTGAGCGGAGCTTTTGATCGGCAGCACATCGTGGAGCTCTTCTGGCTGAGGGCTTCGGAGCCTGCGCCGGCCTGTGCGCGGCGGGTTCGGCGCGGCGAGATCCTGTTCGGGCCCGGCTGCAGCGGAAGGAGTGATTGGCATGATCGAGCGTTCGTCGTAGTACCGCAGACGTCTTCAACTTGCGGGCGTGCGAGGTAAGACGCGCAGCGGCAATGTTTCGTGTGTGCCTCGCTGATCGAGGATTGCGTTAGCAGCGCCGCACGCGGGACGCGGGGGCGCCGCGGGCATTCGGTTCTGGTTCGATGAGCAGCGCTTGAGCTGAGCTGGAGGCGCGGCGGCGGGCGGGGGTGCGGGCTCGCTCGTCTCGGCTCCGCGCACGCCCGACCCAACAGGGCTGCTGCTGGCGGAGGCGCGGAATGGCGGCACGTGCCTCGCTTTGCCTCGACCCGCGGGTGCGCGCCGTGGCGCCGCCCCTCTCGCCGCCGACGTCGTCGCTGCGACCAATTGCTCAGCCGTCCCTGCTGCCCCGCCCCCGCCGCGGCGCAGCTGGAGGGCCTGGACTCTGGGGCGCGCGGTCGCGGTCGACAGCGCGGGGCCCCGCCGGGGCGGCGTGCAGGCCCGAGGCGCGTCAGCTCCGGTCCTCTGCATGAGCTCAGTCCGTCGCGAGTCGAGCAGCTCCCGCCCAGCGGCCGGGCGCCACCGCGGGGCGCCCTCGCCCCTGCGAGCGTCGCGGGCGAAGCTGGCGCTCTTGCATCTGCCGTGCACGAGGCGGCACCGGCCGCCGGGGCCGCGCGGGCCGAAGGCAGCGGCGGTAGAGCTGCAATGCTGCTGCATGCGCAGGCGGCGGCGGCGGCTCAGCCTGGCAGTAGTACTATTGGTATACGTACTCGATGGTGCTCTCCGAATCGAATTCGAATCCAATCACGTGCACCCTTGTGTGCATGCATCTTCAAGGCTTGGGGCAGGATATCGATAGGCTCTTGCACCCGCTATAATCAACGTTCGAATTCAATTCAAGCCACAGCGCTATCTGTTCGAGTCTTAGACACTCTAGAGTCTCGATGTCCGCTAGCGCTACCACTGATCATGACTCATGAGTCCGGATCTGAGCGTCCAAGGGGGCCTCTGCTGATCATCTGTTGCTCCGCGCTGCGCGATGGCGGTGGAACTAGCGATGCTAGTAATGATGCGGGGCCGGCACCTTGCCGCAACGGAGGACCCAGAGGAACTTGGGAGCGGGCCGCCGCGGCGGGGGCGGGGGCTGGGGCCGCCCGCGGAGGGCCCGCCCGTAGGTGACGCCGCGCAGATCCAGAGGGCGGCGTGAGGCGGGGCCGGCGGGCGCGGGGGGCCGCGCGGGGGAGGTTGGTGAGGAGGCGGATCTCGAGGAAGGAGGGGGCGTGGCAGGCGGGGAGCCGCGGGCGGGCGCCCCGAAGCGGGGCGGCACGGGCCGGGGGAGGGAGCTTCGGACTCAGAGGCCGGCCCCCGCAGGCGCACCATGCGCCGCGGCGGCGCCCGCCGCTGCCCGTCGATGTCCGACGGTCGGCTGGTCGTGCGCCTGGGGAGACGAGAGGGTAGGGCAGGGGGTACAGCTGCGCCCCGGAGGGGTACGCGCCCGGGAGAGGGTCGCACCGTTGACGCGGCGGCTGCTGGAGCGGAGCGCCCGTTACCATCAGCGGCGGGGGCAAAGCGGGTAAGCCGCCGCCCGCCGCCGCCGCCCGCCGCTCCCCGCCTTCTCCAGCCGGGACCGTCGGACGCCCCGTGGGCGAGGGCGAGGGAGGCTCTCCAGGGGGTCTCGAGGGCGGGGCGGGGCCGCCGCGCCCGCCGCGCCCGCCGCGCGCCCCGGCGCCGCCTCGCTGCGCAGGGGCCCGGCCTCGTGGGGGCCCGCCCCGGGCTGCGACGCAGCTTCGTCCGACGCGTCCCCCGCCCGCACCGGCCACCGCCGCCCTGCACGCGAGGTCTGCAGAGCCCGCAGCGGGCGGCGGGCGGCTGGTTCAGCGGGCGGCGGGCGGGTCGAACAAGCCGCCCTCCGCCCCTTGGCCTCCGAGGGGCCCGGGACCGCGGGCCACGCCGGGGGCGACGAAGCCTGCGGCGGGGCGGGCGCGCGGTCAGCCGCGGAACTGGACCCGAGGCCGCCGCGCCGCCCGCCCCGCTCAGGGCGGGCGCACCGAGGCGGGACCCGTTCACGCAGCCGGCCGCGCGTGCACTCCTCAGCTAGCTGGCCCGCACGCGCCAGCTGGCGCCGCACGAGGAGCCCGCAGCGCGTCACAGCAGCAGACGCCCAACCACGCGAGCGCCTCGAGCTCTCAGACGAGAAGATCTTGCTTGCCGGCAGAGCGCTCCTCCGTAGAAGCGGCCCTCGCTGCGTTCGACGCGAGAACCTCAGAGGCCGGGATAGGAAGCATGGCCCAAGCCCTCCGCGCACCTAAGCCGTCCTCTACGCAAGGCGTGCCGCGAGCCGGCCGCGGCCCTGCCGACGGTTCGTGGCTTGGCGCGCGGCAGCTGCGAGGACGTTGACCCACAGCCCGCGGCGCCTTCTCCGCTGCTCGCTCGCGGCCGTCGCGCCGCCCAGCATCTCCTGCAGCACGCCACCCAGCCAACAGCAGCGCGGCGCATCGCGCGCTGCGCGGCCGCTGGACGCGCACACAGCTGCACAAGCTCGAGTACTGAGAGACTGGCTGCTTTGCCGCCGCCCCCCGGGCTTGTACGAGGGCGTAGAGCCCGCGCACTTCAGGTTGACCGGAATCCGGTCAACTCTTGAACGAGAGCGCTCGGCGGGGTGCGAACGAAGGGCTGCTGGGTAGCGGTATACTGGCCATGGGAGCTGCTGGGCAAGGCTCGCTGAAACGCTGTTAACGCGTACGTTACGTATATATACAGGGCGTAGAAGATGGCTCTTAGCGCTATGAACAGTCAGCAGGAGCCGCCCGTGTCGCGCAGCGGGAGCGAGCTGCTGCTGCTGCCAGGCTGCCGGGCGGCGGAATGTCGGGGCTCAGCAAGGCGCACCGCGTCGCGTGAGCGGAGCTTTTGATCGGCAGCACATCGTGGAGCTCTTCTGGCTGAGGGCTTCGGAGCCTGCGCCGGCCTGTGCGCGGCGGGTTCGGCGCGGCGAGATCCTGTTCGGGGCCCGGCTGCAGCGGAAGGAGTGATTGGCATGATCGAGCGTTCGTCGTAGTACCGCAGACGTCTTCAACTTGCGGGCGTGCGAGGTAAGACGCGCAGCGGCAATGTTTCGTGTGTGCCTCGCTGATCGAGGATTGCGTTAGCAGCGCCGCACGCGGGACGCGGGGGCGCCGCGGGCATTCGGTTCTGGTTCGATGAGCAGCGCTTGAGCTGAGCTGGAGGCGCGGCGGCGGGCGGGGGTGCGGGCTCGCTCGTCTCGGCTCCGCGCACGCCCGACCCAACACGGCTGCTGCTGGCGGAGGCGCGGAATGGCGGCACGTGCCTCGCTTTGCCTCGACCCGCGGGTGCGCGCCGTGGCGCCGCCCCTCTCGCCGCCGACGTCGTCGCTGCGACCAATTGCTCAGCCGTCCCTGCCGCCCCGCCCCTGCCGCAGCGCAGCTGGAGGGCCTGGACTCTGGGGCGCGCGGTCGCGGTCGACGGCGCGGGGCCCCGCCGGGGCGGCGTGCAGGCCCGAGGCGCGTCAGCTCCGGTCCTCTGCATGAGCTCAGTCCGTCGCGAGTCGAGCAGCTCCCGCCCAGCGGCCGGGCGCCACCGCGGGGCGCCCTCGCCCCTGCGAGCGCCGCGGGCGAAGCTGCGCTCTTGCAGCTGCCTTGCACGAGGCGGCACCGGCCGCCGGGGCCGCGCGGGCCGAGGGCAGCGGCGGTAGAGCTGCATGCGCAGGCGGCGGCGGCGGCTCAGCCTGCAGCTGGCAGTAGTACTATTGCCAAGTTGGTACTCGATAGGGCTCTCGGAATCGAATTCGAATCCAATCACCCTTGTGTGCATGCAGCTTCAAGGCTTGGGGCAGGATATCGATTGGCGCCGGCTCTTACACCCGTTATAATTAACGTTCGAATTCAATTCAAGCCACAGCGCTAGCTATATCATATAGCTGTTAGACTCTGAGAGTCTTAGACACTCTAGAGTCTCGATGCCGGCTTGCGCCACCTCTGATCATGACTCATGAGTCCGGATCTGAGCGTCCAAGGGGGCCTCTGCTGATCATCTGTTGCTCCGCGCTGCGCGATGGCGGTGGAACTAGCGATGCTAGTAATGATGCGGGGCCGGCGCCGGCGCCTTGCCGCAACGGAGCAGGGGAGGCTAAGAACTGCGGCAGGCGGCGGCCCCGGCGGCGGCCCAGCCCGTAGGTGACGCCGACGCAGATCCAGAGGGCGGCGTGGGCCGCCCGCGGAGGGCCCGCCCGCGGAAGGCCGCCGCCAGGCGGAGGGCGCCAAGTGGCGTGAGGCGGGGCCGGCGGGCGCGGGGGGCCGCGCGGGGGAGGTTGGTGAGGAGGCGGATCTCGAGGAAGGAGGGGGCGTGGCAGGCGGGGAGCCGCGGGCGGGCGCCCCGAAGCGGGGCGGCACGGGCCGGGGGAGGGAGCTTCGGACTCAGAGGCCGGCCCCCGCAGGCGCGCCATGCGCCGCGGCGGCGCCCGCCGCTGCCCGTCGATGTCCGACGGTCGGCTGGTCGTGCGCCTGGGGAGACGAGAGGGTAGGGCAGGGGGTACAGCTGCGCCCCGGAGGGGTACGCGCCCGGGAGAGGGTCGCACCGTTGACGCGGCGGCTGCTGGAGCGGAGCGCCCGTTACCATCAGCGGCGGGGGCAAAGCGGGTAAGCCGCCGCCCGCCGCCGCCGCCCGCCGCTCCCCGCCTTCTCCAGCCGGGACCGTCGGACGCCCCGTGGGCGAGGGGCGAGGGAGGCTCTCCAGGGGGGTCTCGAGGGGCGGGGCGGGGCCGCCGCGCCCGCCGCGCCCGCCGCGCGCCCCGGCGCCGCCTCGCTGCGCAGGGGCCCGGCCTCGTGGGGGCCCGCCCCGGGCTGCGACGCAGCTTCGTCCGACGCGTCCCCCGCCCGCACCGGCCACCGCCGCCCTGCACGCGAGGTCTGCAGAGCCCGCAGCGGGCGGCGGGCGGCTGGTTCAGCGGGCGGCGGGCGGGTCGAACAAGCCGCCCTCCGCCCCTTGGCCTCCGAGGGGCCCGGGGACCGCGGGCCACGCGGGGGCGACGAAGCCTGCGGCGGGGCGGGCGCGCGGTCAGCCGCGGAACTGGACCCGAGGCCGCCGCGCCGCCCGCCCCGCTCAGGGCGGGCGCACCGAGGCGGGACCCGTTCACGCAGCCGGCCGCGCGTGCACTCCTCAGCTAGCTGGCCCGCACGCGCCAGCTGGCGCCGCACGAGGAGCCCGCAGCGCGTCACAGCAGCAGACGCCCAACCACGCGAGCGCCTCGAGCTCTCAGACGAGAAGATCTTGCTTGCCGGCAGAGCGCTCCTCCGTAGAAGCGGCCCTCGCTGCGTTCGACGCGAGAACCTCAGAGGCCGGGATAGGAAGCATGGCCCAAGCCCTCCGCGCACCTAAGCCGTCCTCTACGCAAGGCGTGCCGCGAGCCGGCCGCGGCCCTGCCGACGGTTCGTGGCTTGGCGCGCGGCAGCTGCGAGGACGTTGACCCACAGCCCGCGGCGCCTTCTCCGCTGCTCGCTCGCGGCCGTCGCGCCGCCCAGCATCTCCTGCAGCACGCCACCCAGCCAACAGCAGCGCGGCGCATCGCGCGCTGCGCGGCCGCTGGACGCGCACACAGCTGCACAAGCTCGAGTACTGAGAGACTGGCTGCTTTGCCGCCGCCCCCCGGGCTTGTACGAGGGCGTAGAGCCCGCGCACTTCAGGTTGACCGGAATCCGGTCAACTCTTGAACGAGAGCGCTCGGCGGGGTGCGAACGAAGGGCTGCTGGGTAGCGGTATACTGGCCATGGGAGCTGCTGGGCAAGGCTCGCTGAAACGCTGTTAACGCGTACGTTACGTATATATACAGGGCGTAGAAGATGGCTCTTAGCGCTATGTACAGTCAGCAGGAGCCGCCCGTGTCGCGCAGCGGGAGCGAGCTGCTGCTGCTGCCAGGCTGCCGGGCAGCGGATTGTCGGGGCTGAGCAAGGCGCACCGCGTCGCGTGAGCGGAGCTTTTGATCGGCAGCACATCGTGGAGCTCTTCTGGCTGAGGGCTTCGGAGCCTGCGCCGGCCTGTGCGCGGCGGGTTCGGCGCGGCGCGATCCTGTTCGAGGCCCGGCTCCGCGGAACCAGTGAGTGGCATGATCGAGCGTTCATCGTAGTACCGCAGACGTCTTCAACTTGCGGGCGTGCGAGGTAAGACGCGCAGCGGCAATGTTTCGTGTGTGCCTCGCTGATCGAGGATTGCGTTAGCAGCGCCGCACGCGGGACGCGGGGGCGCCGCGGGCATTCGGTTCTGGTTCGATGAGCAGCGCTTGAGCTGAGCTGGAGGCGCGGCGGCGGGCGGGGGTGCGGGCTCGCTCGTCTCGGCTCCGCGCACGCCCGACCGAACAGGGCTCAAGCTGCTGCTGGCGGAGGCGCGGGGCTGGCGGCACGTGCCTCGCTTCGCCTCGGCCCGCGGGTGCGCGCCGTGGTGCCGCCTCTCTCGCCGCCGACGTCGTCGCTGTGATCAATTGCTCACCCGTCCCTCCGGCCCCGCCCCCGCCGCGGCGCAGCTGGAGGGCCTGGACTCTGGGGCGCGCGGTCGCGGTCGACGGCGCGGGGCCCCACCGGGGCGGCGTGCAGGCCCGAGGCGCGTCAGCTCCGGTCCTCTGCATGAGCTCAGTCCGTCGCGAGTCGAGCAGCTCCCGCCCGGCGCCCAGCGGCCGGGCGCCTCCGCAGGCCGGGCGGGCCGGAGGCAACGGCGGTGGACCGGATCTGCAGTCGGCGGCGGCGGCTCACTGTGAGTCAGCCTGGCAGGTCTAGTAGTACTTGGGCTCTCCAAATCGAATCCAGGCGTGCTATAGCTAGCTAGTGTGCCTGCAGCTTGGCATCGATGGGCTTTTCTCCTGGTTTTGTTCTATTCATGACCATAGCTCTCGATGCCAGCTACCACAGTGAGTCCAGATCTCAGCGTCCTAAGCTTGGCTGCGGCTGTGTATAGGAGCCACGCTACGGGGGGGGGGGAGAGAGAGGGGGGGGGGAAGGGGGGGGGGCGGGCGGCCTGTCTCGAGGGCGAGGCCTGAGATGCGAGGTGCGGCCGGCGCCCGCCCCGGCAGCGGCCGAGGGATGCCGATGCCTGCCCGCGATAGGGGGAAGGGGGGGGGGGGGGGGGGGGGGGAGGCCGTAAGGGGCCAGCCGAGGAGGACTGAAGCATTGAGCCGAGGAAGCCGAAAGGTGTAGGGAAACGTGTGGTGGGAAAGGTGCGTGGGAAAAACGTGTGGGGCGGGGAGCGGGGGGGAGGGGGGGGATGTATGGGGAGGGGAGGGGGGGGGGTAGGCGGGGGGGCAGGGCGGGGGAGGCAGGAAAACGAGGCCGTTGCCGGCAGGATGTGTGAAGGCTGGTCTGAAGGCCGCATCCCTGCGGGAGAGGCTGACTGCGCCTCCTCGAGGGCGCCGCTCGCGGCCGCCGCGGGGCTCTCCAAGGCCCTCCTAGGCTCTCTCGAAGACATGCTCCTGGAAGACAAACCGGGTCTTGTGCTTGATGCCGGCAGCCGCAACCTCAGCCTTGATGTCTTCCATAGCCGTCTCGAGATTCGCGGGTGATAACGAGTGGTCGAGGAGGTCAGCCAGGGCCGCGAGCAGCTGCTTGGGCGAGTATTCATGGAGGCTGCCAGCGCTGCAGATGAGCGGCCGCTGCCGAATGAGGGTGCCTGCCTTCCAGAGCTCGTTGAAGCGTTCATCAATCTGTGGACGGCCTCGCAAAGTTAGAACGGCTTGATTGAGAAGCTCAAATCGATAAACACAGACCGGAGGAATGGTAAGGCTTGCGAGGATCTCGTCCACGAACGGCTTGACCGGGGCGAGGAGCCTGCCGTACTCCCGTTGTGCCCCGCCCCGGTTCGTCAGCGGCAGGCCGATCTTGCCCGGTGCTTGCACTTGGGAGTGCTTGGAGGCGACGACGAGGGCGGCCACGTAGAGCCGCCGCAAACGCGTGTCGTCGACGGCGTTATCGAGCAGGTCGACGTGGGGCCCTTCTTTGACGTGGTGCCCGATGGAATCAACGAGTTTCTCCACCCCGTCCAGTGCCGCGGTCCAGTGCGCCGGCTGTTGGCTGCTGCAGAACTGAACCACGCGCCCGGCCACGTCGATGCTGCTGGCCACGTTCAGGCGACTGGCGCTGGGCAGCGTAGACATGCCCGCCTCCTGCCCGATCTGGAGCATCGCCGCCGTCGCCACCAGCGACTCACTCGACAGCTGCAGGCGCCGGGCGAGGGCCGGCTGTGGCTGGGAAGCTGGCGCTGGCCCCGGCTGCTGCTGGGGCGCCGGCTCGGGCTGCTGCTCCGCCGCCGCCTCGGGCTGCTCGATGGAAAACACGCTGGCAATAACCCGAGCTGAAAGCGGCTTGAAAGACTCCAGCCTCCGTCCTTGGCGCTTCTTCCCCCGTTCTTTCTGGTCTCCTCCTATCTGCGATCCGCGATGGTAAGCGACACCGTGACGGTAAACGAGAAGGCTTGCTCACGGAAACAGGTTGGGCGCTGATTCCAGACGCCGGCTTGTCGAAAAGCACCCCGGCGCCACCACTCTGACGTCAAAGAATGCTCAGAATCCTGCGATGCGAAACCTTCCGGCACAGCAGAAGGGTCCTGCTCACGTAGCTACGGTCGCCGAACGCCGCATCACGCTCCTGGTCCATGGGATCTGCGCCCTCGGCCCCCTCCAGCCCGCCGGCCGCGCCGTCACCGCCGGCCGCGCTCGCGAACGGGGAACTCGGCGCCGATGCCGCCGAGAACGATGGCGCAGACGGCGATTGGGATCCCGGCGGGGGGCTGCACTCCTCCCGCCCGACCGCCTGCGCAACCGTAAGCGCCGCGAGTGGCGCCGCGGGGCAGTCCTCGTCGAGACTCAAATCCGCACCTTGGGCGCTGGAAGGGCGGACTGGCCGGCGGACGAGGCCGCCTGGGGTCCCACGCCGCACGCCTGCGCGAGGAAATAGCCCGGAGTACGTCACGGAAAGTGTTGAGAGAGAGACTAAGTGCGTTTAAATAATTGCGGGAGCGCACCTCCACCAGAATCTCGAGCACCAGCTGGAAGCGAGCGAGCGTGAGCATGCGACTTCGAGGAGTGACTCAAATTGAAAGGTAACGCACGTAACCGGGGACTTGGGTGCCGAGATATACGGACGAAGCATACAGCAATGCTGTAGTACCAGCGAAGACGCAAGCGGACTTCACCAGAAAACGCCAATTGAAGGCGTCGCGCCGCAAGCGGAGACGTCGCCCGACAAACCGCCAGTGCTGATAAAACCATCTGGCCACCAAGAGCAGCCTTATAGTCATCTGAATTCGAACGGATGTGAGTATGCGAAGCTTGAAGTCGTCTTAAGATGAGGAGCAACGCACATAAGCGGGTTCGGGGGTGCCGAAACGTCGGGTGGAAGCCAGCACTAGCAAGCCGGCTGCAGCACCCCAGCACATTGGTGACTTTGCGAGAGCACGCAAGCGCGGATGCTGCATCAATTTGCGAGCTCTCTTGAAGCCTTCATTCCAGAGGACACGTAGTGCTGAGGGAAGGCGCCGACCGAGGCTGCCGAGCTTGTTTACTGCGGAACCCAAGCTCTTTTTACAGCGGCTCGTCCTTGTCGACGGAGGATCCCGACGGGGACTGGGCTGCCGAGCACGTGGGCAGGCGCCGGGACGGGACGGGCCCCGGGAACCTTACCTTCATAGCGGCTCGAAGCGCAGCGACACGACAGCTCCTGCGAAACAAAGCTCTCGTAAGTGCTTCAAGCGGCTCCCACGCGCGCAAAACTGGAGGTCGGTTAACGCGCAAACCTGCGCGTTCTAGCAAGCTGGGGACCGCAGACTTCGCCGGCCAACTTACTCACGCCGTTCTCCGCTTCTGCGCTCTAGAGAAGCGGCACAAAGCGCTCAGCCGAGCGCGGTACAAAGCGGGGACGCACGGACCTCGAGGCTTAATGTCGTTCGATCTCCCGCTTGCAGGCTGACGCTATGGAAGCTGCCGACGTGCTGCTGGCCGCTTGCTGGGCCTGCAGAACTGATCTGCGCGGAGAGCGCTCTTGCACCGTGTACCCCCCGGCTCGCCCGCCGCCCGCGGCCGCCGGGCCGCCGGCCGCTCCTCTGGCTTTGGAGATGTCATACTGCCAACCTGCATGCCTTTCTGCGCCGATCATGCCGCCGCATCGCCCGGAGCACGCCGCTCTCCTTTGTGGAAGCACGCTCGTGGCGTCTACCTAGTCTAGCCAGCGGATCTTAGCTACAACCGAATCGAATGGCTCCGCAGAGCCGACCAGAATGGGGTCCGCCTGTCCAACGCCAGCTGCCGCTTCGGCGCTCATGATCATGATCAGCTTCTGTGTGCGAACCAGCTGGCTGCGTCTCAGAGTCTCTGCTGGACCCCAGCTAGCGCTGCTCGGTCGTTTTTCGAGCGCGTCGCGGCCGGGCGCGGCGGGATCGCACTCAGTGACCGTCGGACAGCGGCAGCCCTAGGCCCAGCCGCCTAGGCCTAGGCCTAACCCTAGGCCTAACCGTTGAACCAGCGACGTCGACGTCGAAGATCGGCCGAGAACGATATCGATGATCATGATATCGCCGAGTCGATGTATATGTACATGTATGATACCGGTTGGTGCGCCCAAGATCTAGAGCGAGCTAGGCCTGATTGTCACAGTGTACCCGGCTCGCAACTTCATGCGTTGCAAAATTAATTGCTCACAACCCCACTCAGCTGCAGTGACTGTGCGCATATAGTACGTACGCGTACGCGTAGATAATTTATGCTCCGGGACGGATATCTAGGGAGAGGGCATGGCGGCCCGATTTGATCGGATATCGACGATATCGATTGGAGGGGCGCGCGCCGGCAGCGCGCGCGTGTCACAGCGCAAGCGGATTTTCAAGAGATCCGGATCCTACCGTAGTACTAGACTCAAGTAGCCTAGTAGAGACGAAGCTCCTGCAGCTGGTGATGCATGATGGCCGGGCGGAGGGACGGACAGCTGATCCGCGCGACTACCCTAACTCCCATAAGCTCCTCAAGATGTAGGCCGCTGCGCCAAGAACGGCCATGCCGAATACGGCCACCTGGATGGATCCTTAGCTCGTGATGAGCACAGATCGTAGGCGATAAGCTAACCTTCTCGCGGACTGACATCGGTGCCTTTTCTTCCGCCCTGCGCTCCAAACCCTGCCCCGACCCCTGCCGCGGGCGCAGGTGAGGTTTCTCTCTGCCCCGGCCCCTACCCCTTGTGATCAGCGAGCCCTGCCGCTGAGAGAAACCTCACCTCCGCGCCGACCCGTGTGTTGTCCACTCGCGCGCGCTCCTCTTCATGTACCTGCGTTCGCACACTCAAGGCCCGCCTGAGGCTGGCCCTGCAAAGGCGGCTGCACCTGCCGGTCGTGCGAGGGCGCCACCTCTACGACGGAAGCTGCATCCGCCGAAGCCAGCGCTGGCGCCTGTTGCTGCGGGGCCTCAGCGGCGCGCTGCAGCTGCTTCTCGTCCTGCTCCGTGCACCCGGGCTCATTGGGATCCTGCGACAACGGGCGAGGCCCCAGGGCGTAAGAGGCTTGCAATCTCGGCAACCGCGGACGCTGATCGCAGCCGCACCGCCTGCACTGGAAGGATTCTCTGCACGAGGGGCTCCGCTGCGGCGCCGGCGGCCCACGCCACGGGCTCGGAAGCGCCTGATGACGGAAGCGCCTGCGCGCCCTGCGAGCGGCGATCCGCGCCCCGTCAGTGACCGCCCCCTCCGCGGCCGCCTGCTCGGAAGCAAGCCGCACCGCAGCAGGCGCGAGGGTGTCCTGGCCGCCCGGGGCGGCCGCCGCCGCCACGGCTGGTGCCCCCACACGCCCGCCCCCGACGCCGGCCCCGGCCTCCTCCGGCGCCACGCCCGCACCGGCCGCCCGCTCCACCGCCGCGCCGCGCCCCTCCGCGCCCCCGGCCCCTCCAGTTCGCCGGCCGCGCCCGTGAGCGGGGAAGCCCGGCCGACGCCGCCGCTGGCGACGGCGGAGACGGCGGCGGGGGCCCCAGCGGGGGGCTGCGCTCGCCCCCGTCGCCGACCTCGCCCGCCGGCGACGGCCCCGGCATCGCCTCGTCGTGCGCCCGCCCCGCCTCCTGATGCGCCTCGCCCGTTGGAGGAGACGACGGCGGCGGAGACGAGGCGGGAGCAGAAGGAGCCAGCGGGGCGGGAGGCGGCGCGGAATCCTCCAGGCCGGGCGCCAGCGGCGGGGAGGCCGGCGGGGAGGCCCGTGCGACCGGCAACGGCGCGGCCGGCGGCGGCGCCAGGTTGGCCGCTGAAGTAGACGACGAGAAAGCAAAGAAGGGGAAGAAGAAGCGGGCGGAATGGGACGCGGCTGACAATATGGACCCCGGCAACAACGGGTCCAGCAGTTCGAATTCGACCCTGCCAGCCAGTGGCCTCGCTGTGCACGTGGGCGCGTAACACTGTGCCCCGCCCCAAACGTTATGGCGCAGGGCGCATGTAGCAATGATGCGCCCACCTCCTGAATGCCCCAACGTTCGATGCCTTCAATGGTCGGCAACTGCTTGGAGTCAGGAATGGACGAGCGTGCAGGCAGAAGAAGCCTGCTACCTTGATGTTAGACTGCTCCTGTATGCCGGCTGAAGGGACGTCGAAGCCCGGCTTGACATCTGTATCCCTAAGCTGACATGAATGTCAGCTTGGCAGGATAAGGCCTTTGCAGAAACTGGTGCTCACAAGCAGAAATGGAACAGCGGCTGCCAGAAGAAGAGTGATGAGAAGAATGTGTAAACATTTCATCAGCTGCTTCTGCCGCTTCTGCAACGCATCCGCCGAGGCCTTGAGGCCCGCCTCCCGCCTCTCCATCTCGGTGCACTGCTGCTTCAGCGCATCGGCTGCCTTCTTGAGGCCCGCCTTCCCCCGCTCTGTTTCGGCGCGCTGCTCCTTCAGCGCGTCCTCCGACGCCTTGAGGTCCGCCGCCCGCCGTTCTGTCTTGGACCGCTGCTGCTGCAGCGCGTTCGCAGACTTCTCGAGGCCCGCCTCACGCCGCTTGATCTCGGCGCCCTCCCGCTTGACCTCGATGCGCTCCCGCTTGAGCGCGTCCTCTGACGCTTTGAGGTTCGCTTCCCGCTGCTTCAGCACGTCCTCCGACGCCTTGGAGCCCGCCTCGAGCCTATTCGTCTTGACGTGCTGCCGTTTGAGCGCATCATCCGACGCCTTGAGACCCGCCGCGAGTCGCTCCGCCTCGGCGCGCTGCTGCTCCAGGGCGCCCTCCGACGCCTTGAGACCCGCCGCGAGTCGCTCCGCCTCGGCGCGCTGCTGCTCCTGGGCCTCCTCCGACGCCTTGAGACCCGCCGCGAGTCGCTCCACCTCGGCGCGCTGCTGCTCCAGGGCGCCCTCCAACACCTTGAGAACCGCTGCGAGCCGCTCCGCCTCGGCGCGCTGCTGCTCGGTCTCAGCGCGCTGCTGCTCCAGGGCGCCCTCCGACGCCTTGAGAACTGCTGCGAGCCGCTCCGCCTCGGCGCGCTGCTGCTCGGTCTCAGCGCGCTGCTGCTCCAGGGCGCCCTCCGACGCCTTGAGACCCGCCGCGAGTCGCTTCGCCTCGACGCGCTGCTGCTCCAGGGCGCCCTCCGACGCCTTGAGACCCGACGCGAGCCGCTCCGCCTCGGCGCGCTGCTGCTCGGTCTCAGCGCGCTGCTGCTCCGGGGCGCCCTCCGACGCCTTGAGACCCGCCGCGAGTCGCTTCGCCTCGACGCGCTGCTGCTCCAGGGCGCCCTCCGACGCCTTGGAGCCCGCCGCGAGTCGCTCCGCCTCGGCGCGCTGCTGCTCCAGGGCGCCCTCCGACGCCTTGAGACCCGCCGCGAGTCGCTCCGCCTCGGCGCGCTGCTGCTCCTGGGCCTCCTCCGACGCCTTGAGAACCGCCGCGAGCCGCTCAGCCTCGACGCGCTGCTGCTCCAGGGCGCCCTCCGACGCCTTGAGACCCGCCGCGAGTCGCTCCACCTCGGCGCGCTGCTGCTCCAGGGCGCCCTCCGACGCCTTGAGAACCGCCGCGAGCCGCTTCGCCTCGGCGCGCTGCTGCTCGGTCTCAGCGCGCTGCTGCTCCAGGGCGCCCTCCGACGCCTTGAGACCCGACGCGAGCCGCTCCGCCTCGGCGCGCTGCTGCTCGGTCTCAGCGCGCTGCTGCTCCAGGGCGCGCTTCGCGGGCGGGAGCTCGACCTTCGACGACATCTTCGCCTCCGAGGGATTCTGAAGCCGCCGCTGCTGGCTAGCTAGGGCGACTCGATGCGGAGCTCGGGAGACGGCACACGGCGGGGCGAGCTGGCGAGTTGTGGTTTGGTAAAGCGGATCTGGGCTGAGGCTTTCAACAGGCCTGCGACAGGACTTCGAGACGACGACACGCGCGCTGCTGTACCCACCGGCGAGGGGGGAACGAGCGCCGCTTCTCTTTTTTTCGCTTTGCAGCACCTCAGCCCGCCTCGTCCGACGGTCTCCGGCATCTCATCCGGTGGGGCGCCTGCAATAGTTGCAGGGCTCGCGCCCGAGCTCTCTTCAAACGAATTACTCGGAGCCCCGGCACACGCGTACGCGCACGGTCGAGCCGGTCGGCTCTCGCGAGGATCATCGGACCACAGCAGCTGCGCTCGCCAGGGGCAGCGCCCGCCCTCGCTCGGCTGAGCATGCGGGGCGCGAGCCATGCCGCACAGCAGGTCGCGGCAACCGCTGTGAGCGAGTCGCCGGAGTTCGTGTCGATCGAGTGGCCCGGTTCCGCTGAGCCTGCAGGTGGCCCCGCCGGCATCCCTGCCCGCGCCGATGCGACCGGCCCCTCCGACGCTTCCTGCGGCCCCGACGAGTACGAGGCGCGTCCCCCGCCGCGTCCCGAGCGTCCCGCGCGCTCTCTCCGCGCAGCAGGCTCACTGTGCGCTGGCGCGAACGCGCCCCCGGCGGATCGAATCGAAGCAGGGCTGGCTGGTGCAGCTGGACGACGCGTCCGCGCGCCTCGCGGCGGACCGCAAGTCCCTCCGCAGCTACCTCGCTCTCCTCTCCTACATCGCTTTCTTCGTGAGCGGTCGATTAAGAAGAGCTTGAGCATAAGAACGGCTTACGAACAGCGCCGCGCCGCCCGTCCGCAGATGATCTACGTCACTGTCCTCTTCCTCCAGCGCGACACGATGGCGCGCGTACCCCTCCCCTTTCCTTCGCCGTACCCCCGATCATCCCCCGCTGGCAGGCCGCCTTCGAGCTGCAGCAGGGCATTACAGACGACCTGGAGCTCTCGGGGTACAGGTGCGTTAAGGGGGGGGGGGGGGATACGCCCTCGCTCCACCAGGGCCGCTCGGGCCGATCCTCGAGTATCCTCCGCAGGTCCGTGCGTGACCCGGCGAGCTTCTACGCCTGGGTACAGGGCGGCCTCCTGGATTTCTCGTACCGGTGCGGCTGTACCCCTTCTTTTCTTCCCCCCCCCCCCCCCCCGACAATCGATTTTGCGCAGCTATACCCAGGGCCGTCTCGCGAGATACAACCGCGTGATCGCCGGCATTGTGGTACTTCAGGTGAGAGACGGCGCCGTACCCCCCCGCCGGCCGCGCTCGCTGTACCCTGAGGCTTCTCCTTCCGCCCTGCAGTATCGGGGGATCTTAGAGGAGTGCCCTGGGCAGGAGAAATTCAGAAAGTTCTACCCCATCTGCATCACCAACTCCGTGAGCCGTGCCCCCTTCCGCCCTCTTTCCCGTACCCCCTGCACGCTCAGACGAATGTGCTCATCGCTGAGCTGCGCAGCTCTCTACAGAGTCTTCCCTGGTCGACCTCTCGAGCCTTACCCCCCCGCAGGCCGCAATCGTCGCGTGCGCGTTGTTTGGCGCACCCCCTAAGCTTGGCCCCGACGCGCCCTCTAGTCCCGCCGAACCCTTATCCCCATTCCTGCTTTCCTCTTTCCCGCCGCCCGAGCAGAGCCTTCATGCGCAACATGGGGTTCGATGCCGAAAAGTCCCTGTCAGACTCGGAGCTGTCTCAGGTGAGCACGCCTCTCCCGCCCCCCTTCGGACAGCAACCGACCCCGTACTCCTCACGCCCAGCTGCTTGGATCCTCGCTGCGCGCTAGCAGCCTTCCCCCCGTGGGGTCCGCCTTGCCCCGCCCCGCCCCGCCCGACTCTGCAGATCTGTCTTGAATTCCCGGACCCCCCCCCTCCCCCCCCCCCCACTCCATTCCCCCTGCAGCATCTTTTATGATCCCTCCTTCGGAGCCTACAGTGCGCCCTTGACACATACCCCCTCGTTCCGCGTTCGATCCTGTACCCCTGTGCAGTGTCCGTTGTACTCCCGGAGGTGCAGGACCGAGCCGCAGTTTCCGCCCTTTTCAAGCTGCAGGAGGTACGGTATCCCCCTCCCCCATTGTTCCTGCCCTACCCCCTACCCCCTTCAATCCCCATCCCACCCCGCCCCTCTGCAGGATCTGGGCCTCGTCTCGCCCCTGACGCGGCGGATCAGCATCAAGTTCGGTGCCCCCGTACCCCCCGCTCCAGTCGCGATGTACCCCTGATTTTCGGCGCAGCGGTCTACAACGGGCACTCCCGCTCCGTGGGCTTCACTACTCTCGACTTTTACTTCTCGACGGGGGGTACGCGGGCCCTTCCCCTTCCTCCCCCTTTCCCTTGCGCCCCCCCCCCCCTTTCCCCGCCTACAGCCACACGCTTCGTTCGCAGGGCTCGTGCGGCGGCGCCTGACGACTGACGTCTTCCGGGTCGAGCTCTATTCAATGCCTCTCGACAAGTTTCGATTGGTGCGTACCCCCTCCCTGTGACGGCTCGAGTTCGATTCCCGGCGCGGCCCTTTTATTATATGACCCCCACGCGCAGTTCCTCGAGATCGTCGTCACCCTCTGCTCCGCATTCTGGTACCCCTCCCCCTCCTTGCCTCCCTCCCTCCTTCCTTCCTTCCTTTAAGCCTTCCTTCCTTTTAAGCCCACCCTCGCAGGCTTGCCCAAAAGGTCGTCGCGGTCTACCGGCGGGTCCGTCACCGCGGCAGGAAGAGGAGGCGCGGGGCCGGCGCGGGCGCGGGGCCCCGCGGCAACTCCTGGATGGTGCTCGCGATCCTATCTATAGCATTTGAAACGCTGCGTGTAGACTGTCGCCCATCCTCTGAACTTCAACTAACCTAACTAGCTAACTAACTAGCTAACCAACGAACTTCAACTAAGCTCGGGTGCCGTCTCGCGGCAGTCGCTGGTGCACCTGGCGGACCTCTCCCTCTTCTTCGTCGTCGCCGCCATCTGGGTCTCCTTCGTCGTCAGGTGCGAACTCTGATGGAGTTGTCGGGTGTTGAAGCTTAAGTTAGGCTTGGTAGCTATATATATATATATAGGTCTAGCTGTTAGATTGGGGCCTCTGGATAGATTAGTTGAGTCGTCAGGTGCGGGCGCCGTTGATTCTGTTGGGTGTGGAAGTTAGGCTTGGTGGGTCTAGCTATAGCTGTTAGAGTGGGGCCCCTGGATTGGTTAGCTGAGATCTGGGTCTCCTTCGTCGTGAGGTGCCGGCCCCGTTGGACCTGTTGGACTTTGATGCGGGCCTAGATCTAGATCGAGATCTAGCTGTTGGATTGATAAAGATGGGCCTCTAGATAGATAGATAAGATGGGCCTCTGAATAGATAAGATGGGATCCAGGGCCCCACCGGCTCCCCTCCCTCCCCCGATCTAGATCGAGATCTAGCTGTTGGACTTCGATGCATGTGTTAGATTCGTGAGATCTAGCTGTTAGATTGAGGGCCCGGGCTCGGCTCTTTCCCCCCCCCCCCCCACCCACCCAAGACGAGCCGGGCCCACGTACCCCGCCGGCGCCCCCTCCCCCTTCTCTGACGCCACCTGGCCGCAGCGTCTACACGCAGATGCCCACCCTCACCGCCGCGGTCCGCAGACCCCCCGCCCCCCTCCGCCCCGCCCCGCCCCGCCCCGCCCGTCCCCTCGGACGCGCCGCATCTGAGCCATGCGGGCCGCGGCCCGGCCCCGGCCGGCCCGGCGCATGCACGATCATGTACAATCGCCCTAGGCCTAGGCCTAGGCCTAGAAGGCGCCCTTGTAAGCTCCAGGGGGCGCCTAGAGGAGGCGGGGGCCCAGGAGGACCCCCCCCCTCCCCCCCCCCCCCCCCCCCCCCGGCGCTCCGCCTCCTTCCCTCCTCCCTCTCCCCGCCCCTCGCCCCCGCCCGCCCCGCCCCGCCCGCCTAGGCCCAGGCCTAGAGGGCGGCGCCCCTTGTAAGCTGACCCCGCGCCCCCGCGCAGTACACGTTCGAGGGGGCGGGGGCCCAGGAGGACCTCCGCACCGTCAAGGCGCGCCCCCTCCCCCACCCTCCACTTTCATATAATATAGCATCGCTGCTTTCATATCTCGCTCTATAAGGCGTAAGTTCTATACGGTAGATCTAAACGTTAGATTCAGGGCCTCTGGATAAATTGCCTCCTAGCTATAACCTCCTAGCTCCGGGGGCCCAGGAGGACCTCCGCGCCGTCGAGGCGCGCCCCCTCCCCCACCCACCCCCTCCTCTCTAGCCCCTCCACTTTAATATAATAATGCTACTCGAGCGCTGGCTTGTAGCCTCATAGCTACAGCAGCCTCCTAGCGTAGTAGTAGCTATATCATCTGCACCGTCAAGGCGCGCCCCCTCCCTCCCCCTCCACTTCAGCCCCTCGTTCCCTCGCGCCTGCTCGCGATCGTAGGACGTCTCCACGCTGGCCCCCCTCCCTCCCGCTTCTCCACTTTAATATTATACTGCCGCTCGAGCGCTGGCTTGTAGCTATAGCCTCCTAGCTACAGCAGCCTCCTCCTAGCTATAGCCTAGCCTCCCTCCCCCTCCCCTTTGGCTAGCTACCGCTAGCTAGCTCCTGCCCCCCTCCTAGCGCTAGCTAGCTTATAGCCTCCTTTGGCTAACTTTAGCCCCCCCCCCCCCCCACCCCACCCCCACCCCACCCCCCACCCCTCCCCCCTCCCCTCGACCCCACTGTCCCCTCCCTCACGCCTGCCCGTAGGACGTCTCCTAGCTATAGCCTTGCCTCCCTCCCCTCCTCCCTCGACCCCCCCGGCCCCTCGTCCCCTCCCTCACGCCTGCCCGTACGCGTAGGACGTCTTCACGCTGGCGGAGTCGCTGGCGTATCGGGAGCGCGTCTACCACCTCCTCCAGGCCGTCAGTGCGCCCCGGGCTAGGCTCCGGCGGCGCTGGAAAGCTAGAGCCCGCGCTGAGCTCGTTGAGCTCGGGGAAGCTAGATCTAAAGGTTTAGGTTGTCGGCGGCGTTTGGATCCGTCCACTTCTAAAGTTTTTTTTTGAACAACCTGTTGCATTCGTACACACTTGACAACAGTCCCCCGCTCCTCGCCTACTGGATACTGGGATGCTGACTGCAGGAGGAGATAGGTGACAAGAGTGCTACAGCTACTAGTCGTGTCGAGCTGGTGCTTTAGCTGTAGTCTACCGAGTCGCCTCCAGAACATAATATGCGCCGGTCCTCTAGCAGTGAGCGCGGCATGATGAGCTGCACGGTCCTAGATGCCCGCTTGATGTCTCGTAGAACTTGGCCGTGGTACGCTGTGTCCTATCTAATAGTGGCGGAGATGCGGTAGGGGGAGAGTCCACGGTGTCGTCGCGCCCGTCGTCGTCGCCGCCGTTCGAAGTCCAGCTCCGACCAGTGGGACGAGGCGCCGCGCTCCGAGACCTGCGCCACCCCCCCCCCCCACCCCCCCACCTCTCCCCCCCCGCCCTCCCCTCCCCTCCCCCCCCGGACCTCCTTGCTAGCCTTTGTATTTCAGGATGTTGTGCCCGAGGGGTCGACATGAAGGAAATGATATGTGGCTGACAGGCGCAGTGATGAGCTGAGAAGCTGGCGGGCGTGTCTGGAGGGGCAGAGCAGATGTGGGAGACGGGCCAGGCCTGTGGGGTGATCGCGTCATGGTGGATGCGACGGCAGCCGCAGGTTGCGCACATGTCTGGGAGGTATTGGAGTATGCTGCGGGGCTTTCGAGGTTTGCGCGGCTTGGGAGGGGGCGTCGGTAGTGGCGTCGGCGGTGGCTTCGGGGGCGGTGGCGGCGGCCGGGGCAGCGGGGGCAGCTCTTCCAGTCGGGCTGGCTGGCGGCGGCGGAGTTTTTTCCGGGGTTTCGAGGTTGCTTGGCCCGCGGGGGCGCGCTCGCTAGGCGGCCGCAGAGTGGTTTCTGCCGTCGGTTTCCATTCGCCTGGGGCGAAGAATTTAAAGATGGAGCCCTCAGGGAGCCCCGGAATGGGGTCCGGTGGCGGGGCTGAGGCGTCACGCTTGCCGCGTTTCTGTCCTGGAGGCTTCCGAGGGGCCGGTGCGTGTTTGCGTTTGTTGCTCGGCGGCTCTGACGGTGTTATCCCTGGCGACGTTTGGCGCTGGAGGCCGGGGCTGTAACGTCATCCTCCACCGTGCGTTTGGAGCCAACGGGTGGAGGCCTGCTGGTGGACGGTGGCGGGTGTTGCGGGGCCCCGTGCTCGTCTCTGAAGCGTTTAGCTGATGTCGGGGTGCTGCAGGCGTGACTGCAGGCCGTTTCGCTACGCGGGCGGGGGGCTGCGGGGGTAGAGAAGGGGTAGTTCCAAGTCGGTCGTCGAGGACGTGGGCTGGGAGGGGCTAGGATTGCGGACTAGCTGGAAGCCGACTCCCGCTGCGCTGTCGACGCAGAGACCGGTAGCGAGGTGGCGGAGGCACCGGCGGGCGGAGGCAAAGCTTGTCCCGCAGGTGTCGCAGCGAGGGCGTCGTGCGTCGAGTTCGCGGAGGCGGGCGCTACGTCGGGGGGGCTGTTGAGTAGGTTCCTCTTCCAGCTTCTTCCAGGTGAACGCCGCCAGCTCGGCCGCCAGGGCAGGAGCTGCCCCGCCGAGGTACTCCGTGATCGTGACTTGTTGGCGTTCGAGCGAGGGGCATCGGGTAGTCGGGTTGAGAGGGATTGGTGCCGGGGCTGGCGTAGCAGAGACCTGAGCCAGCATTGAGGCCTTAGCCCGCTTGGTGCGTTTTTTGCCCGACGTGATGCCGTGTTCCTGTTCCCAGGCTATGACTGCGTCGCAGCGGGTTTTCCAGATGGTCCGTGCATGTTCGTCCGCTAGTTGCACCAATCCATTCACTGCTTGCTGCGAGGTCGTAGCTAGAGTTCGAACTCCGAAGGCTCGGAGTAGGACGTGAATTCCTTGCGGGGCGACAAGCTGGAAGAGAGCGCGAAATTCGAATTGATGAAGGAGGTCGGCTGCTTCGAGAATAGCTAGTTTCTGGCCCAGTGGGCAATCCGGAGCGAACTCGAGCGGAGGGCTGGACATGCCAGGGTCTAGTAGGAAGGGGAATAGCGAGTCCCAGGAGCTGCGAAGTCCCGTCGGCTTGTGTTTCATCACGTGTTTAAGGACGTGTTCGCGGGCGGCTAGGCGAAAGACGTTGACGGCAGTAGCAGCAGCAGGGCATACCCAGATGTGATCGAAGTCTTCCTCTGCGAGGCGGCAGCGGGGGCAAATCGGTCCCTCGGGGCAGATTGCCGCATAGATGTCCGGGCGCGTGCGAGCACGGACTCGCAGCGTGGCCAGAGATGCAGTCAGCAGTTTCGAGCGCGTCGCGCGAAGCTGAACCCCGGCTTGGGTCTTGCGGCGTCCATCTTTGCGGTGTGCGGACATGAGGGAGAGAGCAGCGTCGATTTGGCCGCCAGTGAAGCGCAGGAGTCTACCAGCTTCGAGTTGACAGCTCCACTGAATGAAATCCACGAGGTGGGCTTCCTCGTCCATGTGTTTGCGCGGGTCTCCGTTCACGCGGTACGCCAAGAGGTGGCCGGCGTATCTCTCTGTGCCGGTCGGTAGCTCCGCAGAGCCAGGCTTGGTGCCATAGCGGATGAGCGGGTGGTGGACCCGCATCCTGCGGGGAGGTATAGAAGGGCAGGGAAAGGCCCATCGTTGCAGCTTTTCGCGAGGCGATCGGCCTGGTCGTTGTAGCAGTCGTACGCTGGATTGGGTACCAGTTCCGCTCCCGGCGCCCGGCGGGCTCGCGCCCGGTCTTTCTTGGTCGGGCAGGCGCAGGGGCCGGTGGGGGCGATTTTGAGTTCTCTTCGGCGAGGGTGGCAACCTCAGCTGCGCGGAGCGATGCCGGGCGGGTAAGGTTAGAGAGAATCTCGGCGCGAGGCAGATGCAGCCTCCGTTCTCTTTGCAGTTTTCCTACGACCTGGGCGAAGGCGGCCTCGTCTGATTTTGGCGGGGGATCTGCTGCCGGATCTGGTAACGTGATGAGCGTTGGCGAGGGAGGGCAGGAGTGAGCAACGAGGGAGTCCTCTTCGCTGTCGCTTGCCTGCCAGTTGTCCTCGAGTGTTAAGCGGGTCTCGCCTCCGTCGTCGTTTTCAGAGTCAGGCGGCGTCGGCAGCATGCCACCGTGGTGCAAGGTTGCCACCGTTCGCCGGCGCCGGCTGCCGAGCGTTGGAACGCATGCTGTTTCTGGAGTCGCAAACGCGAGCTGATCCGGGGGGAAAGGTGCGGAGCCTATTTCAGTGGTGCCGAGGTAAAGGGCAAGTATAATGAAATGGGTGTAGGTCCGAAGCCGTTCCGGGAAGTCCCGGATGAGTGTGCTGAGGCGTTGCGTCGACGGGTCACCCGAGAGGACGTAGGCTGTCATGAGGAGAAGGATCCCACAGGAGGAGCGGGCAATCTGGATGGGGCCGTCACAGGCGTCTGTCGAGAAGGATGTCCAGAGAGGCGGGGCGAAGGGCTCGTCATCCCTTCGAAGCCAGATTCTGACAAGGTCAAGGCCGAGGGCTGTTCGGTCGGGTCGGCTTCGGTTGCCGCCGTCGTAGATTCGGATCGAGCGTTGTCTGGGGGCAATGAGAAGGAGGACCCAGTGGTCGGCCGAGTCGCCTTCCCGCTGCGGGAGGCGGGACGGGACCAGAGCAGGGAAGAAAACCATGCGGTACGACCGTAGTGGCCGTGGCGGCAGATATTGCAGGGCTTGTGCTGGGTTCAGGGTGTGGGGTTGGGCGCCTGCACCGACCGTGGAGATCGCGGTAGGAAGGAAGCAAACGTCGCCCCCACGGCACACGGGACGGGCTGCCAGGACATCGAAGAAGGCATCAACCACACGGTCCGAGACTCCACGGGGAAGTGCACTTGCAATAGTCCGAGCTCGCCCATCCCTAGGTGCGGGGGGTAGGTCTAGATCTGTGTAGAGGCGAGCGAGGTCTGCGACGTAGAGGTCCGGGGCAGGCGATCGGGAGGGTCGGCTGTCTGTCGTAATGCAAGCACGTGGGAGCCCAATGATGGCGTTCTCCGCTGCATGGTCGCCTCGGTTGAGGGCTGGACCCCAGCAGATGCGAATTTGGGGAAGCAGAGCCTTCTCGGCTTCTGATAGAGCTCGGGGGAGGGGCGGTACAGGGGGCGGTAGCTGATGGTTCGGCGCCCCTGCTTGCCCCGAGGGTGGTGAGGCGGGAGGAGACACGGAGCGTGTTGTGGGCACCGGTGAAGGCGGGTCGGCTAGTGCGGGTGCCGCGACAGAGCCGAATATTGGTGCCGACGGGGGCTCCGGTTGAGGCGGCGTCGCAGACGGATGCAGCTGATCCAAGTCATGTGGGTGGGTGGGCCCGGTCCAGTCGGCAGGGAAAGAGGGCTTCGGTGGTAGCTATAGCCTCCTAGCTACAGCAGCCTCCTCCTAGCTATAGCCTAGCCTCCCTCCCCCTCCCCTTTGGCTAGCTACCGCTAGCTAGCTCCTGCCCCCCTCCTAGCGCTAGCTAGCTTATAGCCTCCTTTGGCTAACTTTAGCCCCCCCCCCCCCCCCCCCCACCCCACCCCCCACCCCACCCCCCCACCCCTCCCCCCTCCCCTCGACCCCACTGTCCCCTCCCTCACGCCTGCCCGTAGGACGTCTCCTAGCTATAGCCTTGCCTCCCTCCCCTCCTCCCCTCGACCCCCCCGGCCCCTCGTCCCCTCCCTCACGCCTGCCCGTACGCGTAGGACGTCTTCACGCTGGCGGAGTCGCTGGCGTATCGGGAGCGCGTCTACCACCTCCTCCAGGCCGTCAGTGCGCCCCGGGCTAGGCTCCGGCGGCGCTGGAAAGCTAGAGCCCGCGCTGAGCTCGTTGAGCTCGGGGAAGCTAGATCTAAAGGTTTAGGTTGTCGGCGGCGTTTGGATCCGTCCACTTCTAAAGTCTGAGCCGGATGGCCGGACCGCGGCCCCGCCCCGCCTGGTTTTGCTTGAGCTCCCGGCCCCCGCGTCCCAGACGACCGATCCGCGCGCGCGCGTACCCCAGAGATCTTCCTCGGCATGATCCGCATCCTCCGCCTCCTCCACTTCCAGGTCCGATACGGCCCCGTACCCCCCTCCCCAACCCCCCCCCCCCGCCCCGCCGACGCTGCGCAGGACCGCCTGTCGATCCTCACGCGGACTTTGGTCCAGGCGCGCGCCAATTCCACCCCCCCTCTTCTTCCTCTGACGTACCCCCCTCTCTTCCTTTCCTCCCCCCCAGGCGGGGAGCGACCTCGTCCACTTCGCTCTGCTCTTCGCCATCGTCCTCGTCGTGCGCCTGTACCCCCCCCTCCAGCCTAGCCTCGTCCTTGGCGCTGATCAGCCCCGCCCCGCCCGCACCCGTGCAGGCGTACGGTGCGACCGGCCGGCCGGCCGCCCGCCGCTCGCGATCGCCGCTCGCCTCGCCTCGCCTCGCCTTCGACCTCCCGCCCTCTGACCGCACGCCCCCTTCCTTCCTCCATCCCTCTTTCAGCCTGCATGGTGCGCCTCGCCGCCGCCGAATCGAAGAGAAAGCCGCTGCGCTCTTTAGAGAACTTCTCTCAATACCAGTGATGGCTTGCAATAACTCCAGCTATCTACTTGGGCTTGGTACTCGAGATCGAATTCTCTTAATCACATATATATGATCTACTCTGCGGGGGCGCCCGTCGAGGCGACGCGCGCGCGCAGGGGCAGATGATGTTCGGGCACGCCCTCGAGGACTACGCGGACCTCGTGCGCACCCGCCCCCGCCCCCGCCCCCGCCCTCGCCCCGGCCCCCGCCTGGATTGCACGGCGGCCGGCGTAGAATGCGAAACGTGAACTTGGGCGGCCGGTCTAGAACGCGAAACCTATAGGTATATAATTAGGCGCCCGGCCAGCTGCTCGTAGGCCGACCCTGTAGCCTGCGAGGTCAGAGCAGCGCTGGGCGCTGAGCGCCGCGGCGGGCGCGCAGTTTCGCCTAGGTTTCGCCGTACGCGACCATCTAGTTTCGCCATCTAGTACGCGACCATCTAGTTACGCGACCATCTAGTAGGTTTCGCCGTACGCGACCATCAGAGCAGTACATAGCTATAGTGTTAGTCCGCGGTCAGAGCAGCGCTGGGCGGTGAGCGCCGCGGCTTTCGCCTAGGTTTCGCCGTGCGCGACCCTCTAGTTTCGCCTAAGTTTCGGGGGCGCAGGGGACGGCAACGACGACGCTGGGGAAGATGGTCGTCGGCGTCGGCAACGACTACGACCGGTCCGCTCCCGCCCCGCCGGCGCCGCCAGCTATGGGCTGCTGGGGTCGGTTCGGATTCCTAGCACGAGTCTAGCCCAGTCGAGTACTAGTCTAGCCGGTCCGCCCCCGCCCCGCCGGCCCCCGCCCACCGGCGCCCCCCGCGCTCGCGCGCGGTTGGGATTCCTAGCACGAGTCTAGCCCAGTCGAGTACTAGTCTCACCGGTCCGCCCCCGCCCCGCCGGCTCCCGCTCGCCGGCGCCCCCCGCGCTCGCGCGCGGTTGGGATTCCTAGCACGAGTCTAGCCCAGTCGAGTACTAGTCGAGCCGGTCCGCCCCCGCCCTGCCGGCCCCCGCCCACCTGGGCCGGGCGTATGGGCCGGGCCAGCCTGCAGGGGACGCCGGGCTCGCCTAGCCTGGGCACGCCATCGTCTAGCTATAGCGCTGGCTGCCTATGGCTACCCGGCCGTCCGCCTTTGCCGGGGCTAGCTGCCTAGACCGGGGCTCCGCCCCCGCGGCCCCGCCCCCGGCCCCGCCCCAGACCTCCATTATCTCAGCATTCCCGGCGGGCTCGTCCCCTCCGTTTGCCTTCTCGCTGTCCCCGCTGACCGCGCCGGGCCGGCCGGGCCGGGCCGGGCCGCCCCGCGCGCGCGCAGTATCCACCTGGTGGACGTGCTCTCGACCATCCTCTTCTTCTGGACCTTCATCATCCTCGTGCGCCCTCTGCGCGCCCCGCCCGGCAGAGGCGGACCGCCGGGTAGCCATAGGCAGCCAGCGGGGTCTATAGATCTATCCGGTCTCAACCCAGTGCGCCCCGCGCGGGAGCGGGCGATAGATCTATAAGTCGGGGGGGGGGGGGGGGGGGGGGGGGTCTAGGAATCTAAGCCCTCTTCTTCTGGACCTTTATCGTTCTCGTGCGCCCTCTGCGCGCAGGGTCCAGGGTCTAGGGCCTGGGGCCAGGGCTGGCCATGGAGCTAGAGCAGAACTGGAGCTTGAACGCATGGCGCTCAAGGGTCTAGGGGTCGCCCGGCGGGCAGCCAGGGCTGGGGCCGCTGGGCTAGAGCTTTTATGCCTTCAGACGTTTTGTTTTACTTTTCTCACCGCTGCACTACGGCCGCGCAGGTCGGCTACGTCCTCATCAACGTGCGCCCCTCCTAATTTCTTCGCTCGAAATCGAATTAGATCATCCAGAGGCTGACCGCTCCGCGCGCCTCGTGTCCGCAGATGTTTCTGGCGTGCGCACCGCCGGACGCACTAGGACCCCTGATCGTGATTACGCTCCGCCGCGCGTCCTCGGCCTGCCCTCACCATGTCCCCCCTCCCCCCCCCCTTCCTTCCCCCCCCCCATCCCCCACTCCCTCTCCCTCTCCCCTCCCCCCCTCCCTTCCCCCCCCCCCCTCCCTAGATTCTCCGCCGCGCGAATCACGCCTCTCCCCGCCCATGCTCCTAAGCAACCTTCAGCCAAATATGATTGTGATTTATGTCCTCCCTTTGACCTTCTGCAGCACGAATCTAAGCCGTTGAACGTTCCTATTAGTTTCCTCGCCCGCCCTTCTACATACTAGCTTAGCCCGCTCTCGCTCTCGCGCGCAGGATCATCATCGACACGTACTGCGACGTGCGGGACGATGCCGGCGGCGCCCGCTCCCTTCTCTCCGACCTCTGGCGGGTCCGCCCGCCCCAACCCGCCCCGCCCCGCCCCGCCCCGCCCCGCCCCGCCCCGCCCCCGGGCCCGCGCTAGATCCGGCGAGGCCGGTCGGGCTAGATTCGAGGGCCGGGGAGCGGCCTAGCCCCCGCGCGCCCACGCGCCCAGGAGATCTTTGATGGGCGCTTCTCCGAGGCTCTTTGGGGGCACGCCTCCCCTCTGGGGGGGCGATCTCTGACGGGCGGGGGCGCGAGCGCAGACGTTCAGGATCGAGGGGCGCGGGGCCGCGGCGGCGTGCGGCAAGGCGGTCGGGGGCGCGCCCTCCGTCCTCACCGACGCCCAGGCGCGCCCTTAATCAAATCTAGTCTGAGCTTAATCAAATCTAGTCTGAGCTTGTTTAGATGAGGTAGCCATGCGAGGGCGCCCGCGGCCGGTTAACGTGTCCCACAACCTAACCAGTCTCCAATCTTACCTAATCTAACCTAATCTGAGCGCCCGCGACGCCCAGGCGCGCCCGCCCTCCAACCTAACAGGGCTCTAATCTAACCTTATCTAATCCAAT
>QPMI01000367.1:0-32653 GCA_004431415.1 Cyanophora paradoxa | reverse complement strand
GGGAGGGTGCGCCGCACGAGGCGCTGGAGCTCGAGGAGGGCGGCGAGCGTCTCGCGCCGCACGTGCGCCCGCGCGTGCCGCACCCGCACCTCCGCCCCCCGGTCCACTCCCGCGTACCCCGCGTGCGCCGCGTCCGTGAGCACGAGCGCTGCCCGCACGTCCGGCCCGCCGGGGTCCGCCCCGGCGCCCTCGGGGCGGAGGCGAGGAGGGCGGCGGGGCGGCCCGTGAGGGCGGCCCACACGCGGTCCTCCACGCAGAGGTCGTCGAGCGAGAGGGACGCCCGCGCCCGCAGGGCCCGCCACTCCGCCTCCCCCGCAGGCCCCGCGCCCGCAGCGCCGCGATCCCCTGCCCCCCGTCAGCGCGGCGGCGGGGCGGAGGGTGGGAGAGTGGAGCGCACGGGGGCGCCGGCGGGGGCCGGCCCGTCGAAGAGGCGCGCGAGGAAGGCCCGCGCCGCCTCGTCGGCCCCGGGGCGCGCCTCCGGCCTGTACCCCTCCTCCAACTGCGCGGGCCCGGCGTCGGGGGAGGGGCGGGCGTGCGCGCAAGGGAGGGAGGGGCGGGGCGGACGAGGAGGTCGATGGAGAGCTCGCCGAGCTCGAAGCGCGCCTCCGCCTCCAGCGGGCCCTCCTCCCGCCCCGCCCCGCCCTCCCCCGGCTCCCCGGCCCCCGCCCGCCGGCCCCGCACCGACCCCACCTTCTCCAGCAGGCTCTCCCCGGCCCCTTCCTCCTTCGCGGGCGCCTCCGCGTGCCCCCGCCCCTCCTCCTCCTCCTCCTCCTGGGGCGCTCCGGGCGGGGGCGGGGGCTCGCCCTGGAGGGCGGCGGCCTCCTCGGCGGCGTCGCGCTGGAAGGCGGCCGCCGTCCGCAGCAGCCGCCGCAGCGTCGACGAGGTCGCCCGCGCCGCCACCCGCGGCAGCGCCGCCGCCACCCGCAGCTGCGGCAGGTCCGCCTCGCGCGCCCCCGGCGCCGCGCGGGCCTCCAGCGCCACGCGGAGCGAGACGGGCTCCAGCGCCGCCTCCACCCGCTCCCCCCGGGCCCGCGCCCCGCGCCCCGCCCGCTCCCCCTCCCCTCGCTCCCGCTGCCGCCGGACTCGGGCTCCTCGGCGGCGGCGGCGGCGGCGCGGGCGGCGGTGGCCCATGCGGTGTAGTCGTGGGCGACCCAGAGCTGCAGGGCGGCGTCGGGGGCGCGGGGCCGGCGGCGCGGCCGGCGGGCGCACGCAGAGGCCGTCGAGGGCGAGCTCGTGGCGGTCGTAGAGGCCGGCCCGGTCCCCCGTCCGCGCCCGTCCCGCCGCCTCCCGCACCGCCTCCCGCACCCGCCCCGCCGCCTCCCGCTCCCCGCGCGCCTCCTCCTCCGCGCGCCCCGCCGCGGCGAGGCTCGCCTCGCGGCCGGCGGGGCCGGCGGGGCGGCGGGGCGGCGGGCGGCGGGGCGGGAGAGGGGCAGAGCTCGGAGGCGAGGGCGAGGCGCCCGAGGCGCAGCGCCACGAGGCCCCGCCGCGGCTCCCACGGGTCCTGCCCCCCCGTGAGGCCCGCGCGGCGGGCGCCGGGCGGGGCGGGGGCGCGCCTCTGGGACGAGGATGTCGGGCGCGTGCAGCTCGACGTCCAGCGACACGGAGCGCGCCGGCGCCGCCGTCGCCGCCCGCTCCGCCGCCCCCTCCGCCCGCTCCGCCAGCCTGCCGAGCCTGAGGCGGAGGCGGGGCGGGGCGGGGCCGGGGGGGCGGGGCGGACTGGTGCCAGCGGGCGCGCCAGCGGCGGCGGAGGGCGTGGGCCTGGGCGGCGGCGGCGCGCCAGGGGCGGCGAGGAAGGCGGGCAGCCACGCCACGCTCGCCTTCAGCGTCACCCGCGTCCGGCCCAGCCTGCAGGCCGGGGTCAGGGGGGCGCGGGCCGCGGGCGGGGGAGCCCGGGGGCACCGGAGCCAGAGGGAGGCGTCGGCAGAGCCGTCGGGGGGGGCGAGGGCGGCGCGGAGGTGGAGGAGGGGCGGGGCGGCGTCGGGGGCGGCGGGGGCGGGGGAAAGCGAGCCGTCGGGGCGAAGGCGGCGTCGGGGGCGAGCAGCAGGTCGAAGGGCCGCCGCGCCTCCGCCGCGTCCGCCACCCGCAGCGTCCCCAGCCGCGCCTCCACCGCCGCCTGCTCCCCGCGCCGCGAGGCCGCCAGCGAGAGGCCCTCGGCCGACGCCGCGAGGAGCCGCGCGGGGGCGCCCGCGGGCCCCAGCTGGACGAGGGTGAGGGAGGCGCCCCCGAGGGCGGCCGTGAGGCGCAGCTCGTCGCGGGCCGGCGCGCCGCCGCGCCCGAAGAGGCCCTCGTAGCGCGCCAGCTCCGCCCGGAAGGCCGCCGCCCCCTCCCGGCCCCCCATCAGCTGCGCCCCGCTCGCAACGGCCCGAGCGAGAGGGCGGGGCGGGGCGGAGCGGGGCGGGGCGGGGCGCCTCGATGAGGGGCGCGGAGGAGCCGGCGGCGCTCTCCGCCTTCATCACGTCGTCCTCCACGGAGTGCGGCCCCAGGCGCCCCTGCCGCCCCCCACGCCCAGCGTCAGCGGCGGGCGCGAGGGGCTGCGGGTGCGGGGGCGGACGGCGGTGGCGCGGGCGAGGAGGGAGCCGACGACGGAGCGGACGGTGCCGCGCGCCGCCTTCTCCTCGCGGTGCCGCGCCGCCAGCACCGACGCCATCGCCCGCAGCACCTGCCCGCGCTCAGCGGGCGAGCAAGGCGGGAGATCGGAGGGGTGGGCGGGGCGGGGCGTGCGACGAGGTCGAAGAGGGGCAGCTCGCGCGCCTCCAGCTCCTCCAGCCGCTCCGCCTGCCGCCGCGCCACCACCTCCCCCGTCGCCCGCTTCACCGCCTGCCCCCCGCTCAGACTCAGGCGAGCGGCTCGGCCCGGAGGGGCGGGGGCGCTGGCACCAGCGGGAGGTACTCGATGCGCTGGGCGCGGCGGCGGCGGAGGTGCTCCCAGCGGAGCCTTACGCCGGCGCTGGCCGCCCGCTCGCGCGCCCGCAGCCACGCGCAGGTTCCCGCGAAGCGCCACCAGCCGCCCGCGTCCGCCCCGGGCCGCAGCGAGGGCCGCCCCGCCCCCAGCTCGGCCGCCTCGCGCCGCTTGGCCGCCAGCGCGGCGTCCACCGGCGGGCGCGAGGCCGCTGCCAGCCGCCCGAAGCTCCGCACCGCCGCCCCGTACTGCTCGCCTGCGCCCGCTCGCCGACGCGCGGCGCGCGCGGGTGCGGAGGGAGGGGCACCGTCGAGGCGGGCGGCGGCGGGGCCGAGGCGGAGGTCGACGGCGAGCAGCGGGGCCCCCGCCTCGCGCTCGCCCGCGAAGCGCAGCCGCGCCTCCCCGGCGACGGGCGCGAGCACGTGGGGCGGGCCGGGGCCCCGCCCCTCAGCGACCTCCGCCATCGCCTCCTCCCAGTTCTGCTCCGCCCGGCGTCAACACTGGCCCTGGAGGGCGCGGCGTGGCGCTGCGTGCGCACCGCGGGGAGCGGCGAGGCGCGCGGGTCAACGTAGGCGGCGAGCCCGTCCAGCGACGCGAGCTTCTCCTTGGCCTCGCCGGGCCCTCCGCCCCCGGCCCCGTCCGCCGTCTGGACGCGCAGCTCTGCCGGCAGGGTCTCGCGGGGCGAGGCGCCGGGAAAATCGGTGGGCGGAACGCAACCGCGCAGGACGAGACCCGCTGCGAGAAAGCCGCCGCCGACGCCCTTCTCCGCGCGGTCCTCGAACCGCACGTGGATGTCCTTGACGAGCACCTGCGAAGCCCGCTCAGGCCGCGGGCCCCACACGCGCGAATCGACGCGGCGACCTCCAGATTGCGGAGAAGCATGTCCGCGTAGGTGTTCGTCGCCACCGGCGCGCGCCCGTTCCCGTCTCCGTTCTCCTCCAGCAGCGGGCCTTTCGCCGCGACCAGCGCTGCGAGCCGCGCATCGAGGTGCTGCTGCACGACGTTTTCCACGTACGCCTCCGTGAGCTCCTCGTCGCCCCTGCGCTTTGGCTGCACGACAACCGCGCAGCGCTCCAGCGTGAGCCGGAGCGGCTGGCTCCTTAGTTTTGTCCAGGGGATCGCCAATTCCAGCCTCCCAATTGAGCCTGCGCGCAAGGAGTGTGATTCGAGCGCGCCAGGCAAGCGCCGGAGAAGAACCTTGGACGACCGCGAGGGGCAAGTCGAACCGCTCGTGGAGCGCTTCCGGTCGCAGCCGCACATCGCTAAGAGTGACTTTGCCTGCGCGCGCGCGCGCGCGCGCGCGGCGATGCTCGCGGCGCTGGAAGCGCGTCACAGGCAAACGGCGGACCCGAGTAAAGTGAGAGGCTGAGGTTCGGTGGCGTCTCAAGCAGCCCCCCCAGCGTGTGCGTAAGCACCGACGAGAGGATGCCCTGCATTCGTTGATAGTAAAGTTGCGGCGCGCGAATTCGATGCGGACGGCAGCGTGCCCGGGTATCGAATTCGAAGCGCTTCCAGCCATGCAGCTGGCCGAGCTCCTCGGTTGGAAGGAGGATGCGCCGAAGGCGGGCGCGCGCGTGCTGGTGAAGGACTGCGTGTCAGCGGACGGGCGCTTCCTGGTCGTCCAGCTGCTCGCGCTCTACCTCCGCGCGGGATTCCATGCGGTCGTCGTCGCGTTCGAGGAGACGCAAGAGCACTACGCCGCCGTATCCAAGAAGCTGGTCCGCCCCGGCCGCGCCCGCAGCGCCCAGCGCGATCGGCATGACCCGCCCGGCGCGCAGGGGACGAGCCTGGCGCCCTACCTCGCCTCGAAGCAGCTGGAGGTATTGGACGCGCTATCCTGCCCGTACGCGTGGGCCGGCCCGGCGCCGGCGGGCCGGACGAACCTCCTGTCGCCCGGCGGCGCCGGCGCGGCGAGCGTGGGCGAGGCGCTGGTGCGGGAGGTGCGGCAGCGCGTGCAGCGGGCGGAGGCGGCGAGCTTCGCGACGGTGGCGCCCGGGGCGGCGGGCGAGCGGCGGAGCGTGGTGGTGCTCGATGGCGTGTCGACTCTCGCGGCGGCGTGCGGCAGCGACGCGGAGGCGGCGGACGCGCTGCAGTACCTCTGGGCGATGTCCGGCGCCCCGCAGTGCGCCCTCGTCGCCCTCGCCCACGCCGACGCGCTCGAGGCGGGGCCCGAGGAGGAGGAGGACGGGGCGGCGGGGCGGCGGCGCTGCGGGCGGCGGAGGCGGCGAGCGACGCGGTGCTGGAGGTCGCCGGCCTGGCCTCGGGCTTCTCGCAGGACGTGCACGGCCAGCTCCGCCTCTGGCTCCGCCCCGCCCCGGGGCCGGCCCCCCGCCGCCTCGCCGCCCGCCTCCACTTCGCCCTCGCCGACTCCGCTGTCCGCTTCTTCCCCTCCGGCGCCGCGTAGCGGGGCCCCGCGCGCGGCTGCGAGAGCTTCCGTGCTTCGAGCACACGCAAGAGCTGGCGCGGGGGTCGGGGGTCGGGGTGGGAGGGCACGGCGGGCGGGGGCGCGGGAGGGGCAGAGGCGAGGAGGGGATAGCGGGGAGGGCGGAGGAGAGGCGCGTCATTCGAAGGGCGCGGGGTCGACGTAGGCGACGGCGAGGCCGTCCTGGGAGCGCCCCTGCGGCGGCCCCGCGTCAGGCGCCGCGCCGGGGTCGCGGCGCGCGGCGCCGCCCCCCGCGGGGCGCGGCTCGCCTTGTCGGTGCCCTGGGAGCGCGGCTGCGAGCGCGCCGTCGAGCGCGCCGTCAACAAATCCTCCCGCGCCCCGGCGACTCCGCCCCCGCCCCGCCCCCGCCTCCTCCCCGCGGGGTCCGCCTCGCCCGGCGCCGCCTCCGCCGCCCCGCCCTCCGCGGCGCGGGCGCCATCCTCCAGCAGGGGGAGGCGGGGCGAGGGCGGGGACTCGGGCGGGGCGTCGGCGGGGGCGGCGGGAGCGGTGCGGCGCAGGCGCTCGCGCTCGCGCTTGAGGGCCTCCTCGTCGGGGCTGGTCATCGTGTAGCCGATCTTGATGCGCTCGCGGGCGTCCGTCCAGCCCGAGGAGGGGACCCAGCTCCCGCCCGTGCGCTTCTTCGCCTCCTCCTGCGCCTTGAGCCAGCCGGCCCTGCGCTCGGCGTCGTAGGGCGAGGCCGCCCCCACGTACGCCGAGTCCTCCTTCAGCGCCTGCCGCGCCTCCGACGGGTTCACCTGCGCCCCGCTCGGGCCGCCCTGGCGGAAGGGGGGGGGAGGGGCGGGCGCGCACGGGGAGGAAGGGGGGCGGGGCCTGGACGCTGCGGGTTATGGTGGAGGGCCGCACGCCCTCCGGCACGTAGCTGTACGTCCCAGACTTGGCCGTCGACCCCGCCTGCGGCGCCCGCTTCGCCACGGGCTTCGCCACCACCGCCCTGAGGCACGACGCGCGCTTCAGCAGCGGCGCGCGGTTTAAGCCCGGCCCGATCGCACCCTTTCTTGGTCGCCTCGTCCTCGCGGAACGTGAGGATCCGCTTCACGTCCTCCACCGCCAGCTGCCGGAGCGCTGGGAAGCGGCGCAACACGGCCGACACTCTGCACCGCCGCGTGAGCTGCGCCGCGGCGCCCGTGAGACTCGGCCGGTACACCTGAAGTTGTCCATGTGCTCTTCGTGCAGATGGCACGTGGTGACCTGGCAAGCGGGTTCAGCGAGCCGGCCTGCGATGCGGCGCAGGATCCGCGGCTCACGGGGGCGTCGTCGTCCGCATCCCAGGTCTCATACCTGCGGCGGGCACGTTCAGCTGGGCGGGGCCGCTTAGCTAGAGCAACGCAACTGGAACTCGTTTTTCGACTCAACAGTGAGCTGGAGCGGGAGCACGGGTCGGGTTCGTGCTTTAGCTCGTGAGCTCATCGTAGCCTGCCTCGAAGCAGGGCCGGCGGTGCTCGTCATAGTGCTTGGGCTCGACGGGCTCGTCCTGTGGGGGGTAGGAGAAGTTCGGTGGGGGGTTGGAGAAGGCCGACCGGGGTACGTGGCAGAGGCAGTACGGGTGCGTGGTTCGCGAGCGCTGGGAGCTCCAGCCGTTCCTGGGCACCGGAGCGGGCTGGAAGCGATTGCATAGGACAGAGTAGTTCATAGAAAGCGTCTGGACTGCCGCCGCTAGCACCCCGTCGGCATAGCAACGTGCCCGGCCTCCCGAGCGCGCCAGCGATCCCGTAGCCTGGAGTATAGCGGCCCGCTTCTTTGCAACGCATCATCTGATCGCGGGGGCGCCCCTTGCAGGCACAGAAGATGAAGACCATCCAGCAGAACCAGGTCATCACCATCCCCGATGGTGGTGCGTAGCTGCGTCGTGCACGAGCGCGCGTCGGATGTAGTATGTCTTAGGCCTTCAGCACGACGCCCCGCGATTCCGGGGGCTTGCCGGCTTAGCTTATAGCTCGCATCAAGCTTGCCGCACACGCGGCCGCGGCCTGTGTTGTCGCTTCTAACGATCGCCGTTTTCGGATTTGCAGTTAAGGTCGAGATCAAGGCGCGGAAGGTCCGCGTGACGGGCCCGCGTGGCACCCTCAGCCGGAACTTCCAGCACGTCCCGAACCTGGACCTGACAGTGTTCCACCACGGCAAGAAGGTGAAGGCGGAGATGTGGTTCTCGAACCGCAAGCAGGCTGCCTGCATCCGCACGATCTGCACCCACATCCAGAACATGATCATCGGTGTGACCAAGGTTCGCGGTCTCGCCCCGTGCCCCGCCCCACGCCCCGCCTCTTTTTGAGACGTATTGCCTCTTTTGTCCGTCGAACGACCGCTGCGTGCGCCCTCGCTCCCATGTTTGACCCCTTTCCGCAGGGCTACCAGTACAAGATGCGCTTCGTGTACGCTCACTTCCCCGTCAACGCCACCATCACCTCCGACAAGAAGATCATCGAGATCCGCAACTTCCTCGGCGAGAAGATCGTCCGCCGCTGCGAGATGCTTCCGGGCGTCTCCATTACCCGCTCGGAGAAGGTCAAGGATGAGATTGTCCTTGAGGGCAACGACGTCACCAACGTCTCGCTCTCGGGTGCGCCATCTAGCGCCGCGGGAGTCGAGCGCTTGTCCGCCGCACCTGTGCTCATACGCCCCCACAGCTGCCCAGATCTGGCAGACCGGCCGTGTCACCGACAAGGATATCCGCAAGTTCCTTGACGGTGCGGCCCCGCTGCCTCGTCCCCGTCTGCATCCACTGACTCGCTGGGCAGGTATCTACGTGTCGGAGAAGGGCAACATTGTCCAGGATTCCTAAGTTCTCAGCCATTCTGTGCCGTGGATGAGGTCTTCGTTCAACAACTGCCTTTCTGTGCCACGCCCGCTGCAGCGACGCTGCGCCTAGGCTCGTCAGCAGCTGGCCCCGCCCCACCTCGTGATTTGGCTTGTGCTGCCAGGGCGGTCCCTTATTGACGGAGCGCGGGTCGTCGAGGGACGGGCTTCGCGGGTTGCTATTTATCCGGCACCGCCGAGGAATGAAAAGGAACAGGCGGGGAGGGCCCAGCTGCACCGCATGCAAGGCGCCGGCCACTACGAAGCAGGAGATCTCGACGAGCTGAAGAATACTTAGGGTACAGGTAGAGTACAACAGGGGCCGGGGCGGGCGGGCGGCCGAGGTCAGCGGGCGGCGATGGGGGCGGGGGCGGGGGCGGGGAGCTCGAGGGGCCGGGCGGGCCCGCGCTGGCCGTCGGGGCGCTCGCACTCGTCGAGGCGCGGGGCGAGCTTGAGGGGGTTCACGAGCGCAATCGCCGTGCGGGGGTCCAGCGGGGCCTCCCCGGCCCCCCGCCCCCCCTCGCCCGCCTCCTCCTCGAGGCGCTCCACCTTCTTGCCGTCGAGCAGCCGCCGGAAGCGCGCCGCCAGCGTCGTGTCCGCCTCCCCCGAGGAGGCAGAGGCGGAGGAGGGGGAGGAGGGGGGGCGGGGGAAGGGGAGGTCCGGCTGGACGCCGACCTTGTGGATGTCGTGGCGCGCCGCCGTCTCGTAGCGCGCCACCGTCACCGTCATCGCGCTCCCGTCGAAGAGCCGGAAGACCGCCTGCACCAGGCCCTTCCCGTACGTCCGCGAGCCCACCAGCACCGCTGCCCCGCGCCCCCTCAGAAGCGCTGCCCGGGAGGGGGCGGGCGCGGGGGGGCGAGGGCGCGGGGGCACCGCGGCAGTTCTCCTGGAGGGCGCTGGCGACGATCTACTCTCGGCGACGAGGGGGTGAGGGGGAGGGGGGAGGGCGGAGGCGACGGGGAGCGGCTCGGGCACCTCGGAGGCGGAGGCGGAGCCGCGGTTGACGAGGACGACGAGGGGCTTGCGGACGACGGGGTGGGCGAGGCGCGAGCCCCCGCCCTCGCCCCGCAGCCGCCCGTCCGTGTCCACCGCAGCGCCCCCGGGGCCCGACGTGTACGTCACCTCCTCTTTCTCGCGGTTGATCGTGTACACTGCGCGCCCGGCCCCGTCGGCGCCGCGCGGGGCCGCCGGCCGGCGCGCGCGGGGCCCCGGGGGAGGCGCACCGACGGGGGAGCCGGGCTCGAGCCAGAGGCGGGCGATGTCGAGGCCGGCGTCAAGCACGCCGCCCGGGTTGTTGCGCAGGTCGAGCACGTACCCCTGCGCGCCCTGCGCATCCAGGCGGTCCACCGCGCGCGCCACCTCCCGCCCCGCGTTCATCGAGAACTCCCGCAGGAAGATGTACCTGCCCCGCCCCTGAGATCCGTGGCTGGCGATCTAGAGGGCCCCGGGGAGAGCAGCGCACCCGATCTTGTCCGTGGGGCCCGGCGGCTCGGGGCGCCCCTCCCGCGCCGCGAGGATCGCCGCCTCTGCCCCCGCCGGTCAGCCCCGAGGCGAGGGGCACGTCCGCCGGGCCGGCGGCGGGGGTACCGTCTTCGGGGACCTCGTAGAGCTGCGCGAAGACCGGCGTGACCTGCACCTGTGGGGCGGCGGCGTGCTCGGGTGAGCGGCGGCGGGGACGTTTGTGCAGGTGCGGGGGGCGGGCGGGGGGCGCCTTGTCGCGGACGAGGCGGTAGTCGCGCTGGCGCTCCTCGGGGGCGGCCCCCGGGCGGGCGACGGTGAGGGTGACGGGGGTGCCCTTGGGCCCGCGGATGCGCGTGGCGATGTCGTCCACGCCCATCCCCTCCGTCGCCTCCCCGTCGATCGCCACGATCACGTCCCCCGGCTCGATCCCCGCCTTCTCTGCGGGGGCCTGAGGGCGCGCCCCGAGCTGGGGAGCGGGGCAGGGGGCGGGGACCTGCGGGCCCGCCCTCGAGGGGCGCGATGACCTCGACCTCGCCGCCCTCGTTGAGGCTGAACTGCAGGCCCACGCCCTGCGCGCACGCTGAACTGCAGGCGGGGCGGCGCGGGGCGGGCCGCGCGGGGCGCAGGACGCACGGAGAGGTCGCCGGAGGTGCTGATCTCGAACGAGGAGAATTGCTTGGGGTCGAGGAAGCGCGTGTAGGGGTCCCCCAGCCGCTCCAGCATCCGCCGGATCGCCCCGTACGTCTCCTCCCGGTTCCCCGGGCTCTTCCCCTCCAGCACCTCGGCGAAGACCGCGTGCCAGTCGAGCTCCTCGAGCTTCTCGGTGTCCACGTACGTCTGGTTCACCACAGCCCACGCCTCGTTGAAGATCTCCTGCTCCTCCGCCATCTGGTTCCGCGCCGCCTGCTGCTGCAGAGACTCGTTTAGTCCCGGGTACCTGCCCCGCTCGGTGAGACCCGGCCCCGGCGCTTTTCTGCTCCGCCGCGGCGGCGCGGCGCACGCGTTTGCGTTCGGGTTCACGAGGAAGATGCTCGCCGCTGCCGCCCCCGCCGCGAGCCAAGCGCTGCGGTTTGCCCAAGCGCGCGCCAGGGCCGCCGCGAACACCTTCATGCGCGGCTCCTGCGGCCGGACCCGCCGTGTCGGCCGGCGGCCGCGGCGGAAAGGCGCATGGCGCGTGTCGCTGCGCATGCGCACCGGCGAGCCACGATCGGCGCCCTGTTCCGCCCGCCCAAACGACGCTTTGGCCACTGTACGCGAGCTCCGTGACGCCGGCCGGCGCACGCGGGGCCGCTCAGCCCGCTGGCAGACTTCCGCCCCGAGGAAGGCGCGACGCTGAGCCACCGGCGCATCGCCGCGCAGTGCTGCAGCCGGATAAAGGGGAGCCGCGAACATGATGCTTCAGTGCTGGTCTCGTCGTCGCAGGCGCGTGGCGGCTGGCGCGTGCAGCTTCGATCCGGCGCGGGGGCTCTGCAGCTCCGAGCCCCGCCCCGATCCGGCGATGTGCTGCGCAAACTAAACGGCAACGCTGCCGGCGGCGGACGGGCTTTTTGTATGAGTGGGCTTTAGACGGGTACGTGTAAACCGTATAAAAGATGTCGGCCAGCGGGGCCAAGGGCGGCGCCAAGGGCGGCGCAAAGGGGAAGCCAAAGATGGTGCGACACCGGCAGTGTCGTTCGAAACCGGCCGACTCTGTGCTCCTTGCGAGCCTGCCGCAGCTCCACATCGAGCCTGCTGCAGCTGCATATCGCTAGATATGAGAACACGCTAGCTTCCTTCCCTGCGGCATGCTGGCCCGCATCTAATTAGCCAGCCTGCTCTAGCTAAGCGCTGCTCACGCGTTCCCCCTCACAGGACAACAAGTTCTTTCAGAATTCTACTTATGCATTCGACTCCATGGCCAGTCAGAGCGCGGCTATCGTTCAGGCGTGTCCAGAGCTCGCCGCTCAACCGCTCTCTCTTTCTCTCTGCTCACGCGGCACGCTCCAGGTGGCCGAGCAGCGCCTGGCTGAGTTAGAGCACGGTGCGCTTTAGCGTTTCCTCTTGCGCCCCTGCGTGAGCCTGGCCGTCGCAGAGATCAAGAAGGACAAGGAGGGCATCGACGGTGCGCCGGGCCCGCGCACGCGTGCGCGGGCAACGCTGACACGCGAACGCAGATTACGGGCACCAGTTCAAGCCCGTGCGCTCGCCGCCGTCGCCCGCGGCGGGCCGTTGCCCTCGCTGACGCGCCGCCCTCGTTCTCTAGTTCCGGGAGAGGAGAGAGGTCGGGCCCTTCCCTTGGGCGCCCGCCCGCGCGGCCTGACCGAACGCCGCGCAGCTGCTTGTGAAGCGCATCGCGGACAACAAGGCGTGGGTCAAGCAGGCGAGCCCGTTACCCCCCTCCCTGTCGCCCTTCTGTGCCCCCCTCTGACGGATCGCCGGCCTGCAGTTCGACGTGGAGTTGAAGAGGTAGCGCAGTGAAGGAGGCCTGGGCGCCCCGGCGGGGGAGACGGGGCGCTGAGCTCGCCCCCCTGCCCGCAGGTTCGAGGAGAAGTACGCGCAGCTCGAGCGGGACCTCGCCGCGGTGCTCCCCTGCGCCCCGGGGGGCGAGCGCGCGGGACCCGCCCGCCCGCTGAGCGGCTGGCGCTCAGGTGACGAACGAGACGCGGGCGAAGTACGACGCGACGATGCAGGAGATGATGAAGACCATCAAGTGGAGCCCCGCCTTCAAGCACTGGGACGACGAGATGTAGCCGCCCAGGTCCGGATTCCAAGGCCGGCAGGCTAGGCAGGCAGGCGTAGGAGTAGGTAGCTTGTACCATAACCACCAGTCAAGGCTAGGGACAGCGAAGAGGAGGAGGGAGCGAGGCGCGGTCGGAGGGCGGTGGACAGGGCGGGGGAGGACGGGGCGCTGCAGGCGGGGACGGGGCTCTGTACAGGGAGGGGCGGGGGCGGGCGATCGCGCGCTGGGAGGGCGGCGGTGGGGCCGTCGCTGGCGCCAGCTAGCGAGAGAAAAGGCGGGAGGAGGCGGTGCGGGAGGGGATGAGGCTGGCGTTCTGGAGGCGGCGGTAGGCCTCGCGCAGGTGCCGGGGCCGCAGCGGGCCCGTCTCCCCCGCCTCCAGCATCACCTCCCGCCCTGCCCCCGAGAGCTCGGCGCGGCGCGGAGGGCGCGGCGCCGCGGGGGCGGGCGCCGGCGCACCCTTCTCGACGAGCTCGCCGACGAAGAGCTTGGCGATGCCGCCCATGGCGATGGTCATCAGCTGCGAGACCTGCATGTTCGGCACCACCGACTGCATCACCTGCGCGCCCCGCCGCCGCGTGAGGCGCGGCGGGCCGGCAGCGGCGCAGCGGGCGCGCCTTCTTGATCATAGCGCGCGAGAGAGAGGAGCGCCTGAACGCCTCGAAACGGCGAATCTCCTCCACAGAGAACGTCTCCATCAGCTCCCTGAGCGCGTTCGGCCAGTTAGGCTCTGCGCAGCAGCAGGAACCGCAGGCGCGGGCTGCAGCGCACTTCATGCGCGCGTTCTCGGCTTTCTCGTCGACCTCGTGCTCTCCGAAGTCGCCCCGCTCGGGCTCCTCCTCCTCCGCAGCCTCCTCCGCCGGCGCCGCCTTCTCCTTCTTCTTCTTGCCCGGCTTCCCTGACGCCGCCTCCTCGTCTACAGGCGCGGTCTCCTGCCTCGGCTTCAGTCCAGGCGCTGCAGCGCGAAGCGGAGGCGCGCGCTCACGTCGATCAGATCCCCGAGGTCCACGTCCTCCTCGAAGCCGTCGCCGATGTCGTCCTCCTTCGCCTTGTCCTTCGCCTTCTTCTTCTGTTGCTTCTTCTTCCGCTCGCTGTCTGCGCTCCGTACGCGCGTCAAGCCGAGCGAACCGCTTTCTGCACTGGCGGATCGCGGACCCGGCGTGCTGTCGACCTTCTTCCGCTTCTTCTTGCTGCCCATAATCACTGGGATGTCACTGGGGACATTTGGAATCGCTCCCTGCATCGAAGAAAGCCCGCCTCCGGGCGCGGCGCTGGTCATCTTGCCCGCTGGCCGCTGCTCACGCGCGCTCTGTGTCGAAAATCTTAGCTACGTCGTTCGCGCTTGCCGCGCTGTGCTGCGCGGGCGGTTGAGCAAGATGGAGCCTTCAGTACCCCGGCTTGGCGGATGCTTCTGACGCGACTTCGAAGAGCGCTCAGACCGGTTGCATCCGCATCATTTACGTCCTCAGCGATCAGAGCCGGCACCGTCCAGCGCGCACGCGCAGCCATGTCGGACGAAGCGAACAAGCCGCGCCCGCCCCCCTCGTCGGTCCTGGACTTCCTTCACATCGTCGGAAAGCTGAAGGTGACCAAGCGCACGGGCTGGGTTCGATCAGGCGTGAGGTGAGCGCCGCGGCCGGACTGCGCGCTCCGACCTGCCGACGAGGACTGGCGCGCGCGCAGCATGCCGGAGAGCATTGCGGATCACATGTACAGGATGGCGGTGCGTGCAGCGCCGGGCCGCGCAGGCGCCGGCCTCCGCTGTGCAACCGCGCCGATTGGGGGCCGGCGCCTGCAATGGCCCTGCCTGCGCAGATGATGTCCTTCCTGCTCCCCGACGTCGACCGCGACAAGATCATGAAGGTCAGGCCTGCTTGAATCTCGAGGCGCTCCGCGCCCGGGCGCACGCCCACGGCGTTCGCCTCAGATCGCCATCTGCCACGACCTCGCCGAGGCGCTCGTCGGCGACATCACGCCCCGTGCGCCGCCCCCGCGCCTGCCGCCCCGAACAATGCATTGAGGCCGATCTGACGCCGAACGAACGGCAGATTGGTCTGCATACGTGTCGGCGCGCTGCGCCGGGGCCGCACTGGCTGACGGGCGGGGCGCAGTGGGGTGTCGAAGGAGGAGAAGAACCGGCTGGAGCGGGAGGCGATGCAGAAGATCAAAGAGACCGTCGGCGACGAGGCCATCGGTGCGGCGCCCGCCCCGCGCGCCCCGGAGCTGCGCGGGGCCGGACTGGGGCGGGCGGCGCAGGCTCGGAGCTGGCGGCGCTGTGGCAGGAGTACGAGGACGGGGAGACCCCCGAGGCCAAGGTCGTCAAGGTACCCCGCCTGGACTGCGCCCCCGCCCGCGCGCGGCCCGCCCACGCGCAGGGCCTGCCCGGGGGCCGACCCCTCGCCCCTCGCCAGGACCTCGACAAGTTCGAGATGATCGTGCAAGCGGAGGAGTACGAGCGGGCGCAGGGCGTGCGCCTGCAGGAGTTCTTCGACAGCACGCGCGACGCCTTCTCCACCCCCACCGTCCGCGCCTGGGCCGACGAGCTCCGCCGCCGCCGCGACGCCCAGCGCCCCGCCCCGTGAGCCCGCCTTCGATAGCTTCACTCTGATGCAAAGAAGAGGGGAGGGGAGAGGAGCGCATGCCAACGTCGAGGGGGCTAGTCCTGGGCGACCTTGGCCTTCAAGGGCACGGCCTTGAAGAAGGGGCTCGGGAAGCTGAGGCTCGCCACGGCCGCGGGGAGGGCCCCCGCCGAGCGCGCCTGCGAGACGGGCGCCCCCGGCGGCCTCGGGCGCCCCGCCGCCTCGGGCTTGCCGGCGGAGGCGGGGGCCGGCGGCGGCGGGGCCGGCGGCGCGGGGCGCGGCTCCGGGGCGGAGCGCCTGCGGGCGGCGAGGGCGAGGAGCTCGGGGACGGAGATGACCTGCACGGCCTCCTCGCGCCCGCTGCCGGCCGCCTCCTTCCCCTTGCCCGACCGCCGCCCCGACGCCCCCGCAGCAGCCCGCACGCCGCCACCAGCGCCCCAGCACCGGCGCCTGCGCGTGCACGCAGATCGCGCGCGGCCGGCCGGCGCCGGCGCGGGGGCGGGCGCGGGGGCGGGCCTGCAGGGCGGAGGCGGCGAGGGCGGGGAGCGGGGCGGGCCCGGGGCGGGCGGCGTGGGCGGCGGCGAGGAGGGCGCCCGGGGCGCAGGCGTCGTGCGGCAGGTTGAGGAGGCGCGCAGCGGCGTAGGCGAGCGCCGCCGCCGAGGCGGCGTGGAGGGCGAGGGCGGCCGCCCAGACGGCGGCCGCGCGGGGCTCGCCGGCGAGCGCCGGCCCGCTCGCCAGCAGCAGGCGCGCGACGCCGAGCACGAGGGAGGCCACCGCGAGAGGGCGGAGGCGCGGGATCAGCGCCCGGTGCAGCCACGCAGGCGCCAGCCTGCGCGCGCGCGTGAGAGAAGAGATCCGGAGGCGGGGCGGGGCGGGCGAGGGCGGGCACCGCCGGAGGATGATGTGTCGGGCGGCGATGGCGCAGCAGAGGGGCGCGAGGGGCGCGAGGTCGGCGGCGAGGCCGAGGCCGTGGGGCTCCCCCGCAAGGGCGGCGTAGAGGGCCCAGGCGCCGGCGACGGCGGCGAGCTGCAGCACCGAAAAAAGCGCGTCCGAGCGCGCCAGCACCTGCGCGCGATCGAGGTTCGCATCCGATCCGGGGCGGAGGCGGCGGGCGGGGCGGAGGCTCGCCTGCCAGAGGAAGACGGCGGGGGCGTGGGCGGGGCGGACGAGGAGCCAGGCGGCGCGGGCCTCGTCCTCCGGCACCCCGATCCGCGGTTTCACGAAGTACGCCACCAGCAGCTGCAGCAGCGCCGGCTACCCCCGCCCCCGCCCCCACCCTCAGCCGCCTCCGGATCTCACGCAGGAGGAGGCTGCTCACCCGCAGGAGGAGGCTGACAGCGACGTTGAGCGCCGTGCCTCGAATGTACGTGGCCTTTTGCACCTTCCGCCAGTCCACCGCCGCCGAGAGCGTCTGCGCACCGCGTCAGAGCGAACGGGAGGCCGCGAGGGTGCGCGCCGACCGACGCGTATATGGTCAAGAACCACGAAGCGGAATCGGCGGCAACGCCGAGTGCCCAGACAGCGCCGTCGTAAAGCTCGTGGCCAGATCCAGGAACCAGTTGTTGTTGTTCGACAGCGGCGCGGGTCCGGCGCGTCACGAGGTCTGCGGGCGGCAGCTATTTAGACAAAATTGAAGTCGGATGAGCGATGAGCGCGCGAGCGTGCACATGCGATAAGGCCGAGGACAACGAGTGCGGCCGCGGGCAGGAACGCGCGGGCGACGAGGCACAAGAAATCACTGCGCTTCGCAGTCGGCGCTCCGCCGAGCAGCGGCGACGACGAGCGCGCGCGGCGAAGCCATGTCCAGAGCGGCATTTGCACTGCGGCAGCTTGGCCGACAACTTTTTTTATTAGCGTCAGCTAGCACGTGTCCTGTACCCGAATGCAGCTTGGCCGACTTCTATTACTGTGCGGCGACCCTGGCGCCCCCCCCCCGCGGCCCCCCGCGTGCGCGTGCGCGCGCGCGCGTGCGCAGGCGCTTCAATGCGCGAGTGACGAACCCGAGCCGCCTACCACGGCGCGACGCAGCGCTAGCCCGTGCATGCGCATGCGTGTCGCAGCACACGTTCGCCCCTTGTGGTGATGGGGGGTCGCATTGCCCCTTCTTAGGGCCTCATGGCGGAACGGCTTAGCCAGGTCGGAGAGGGCATGGGCCGGTCCTGTCCCGAATAGCGCTACCCTCTCTGAGCGTAGATAAGTCTACTCGATTGTCGCCCGGGCAGTTCATTGTTGCCAGCGCCGGTAGTTCGTTCGACTATTAGCGTCAGCTAGCACGTGTCCTGTCCTAATGTACAAGCACCTCCGTTGCGCATGCTCCGGTACATGTCGGCCGCAGGCCACCAACTGGTACTGGTATATACGTACTTCTAGCTTTCGTCCAACTGGTACTTCAATTTCGTCCCAACTCCCAATTTCGTCCCAACTCCCGTCCAACTTTCGTCCAACTTTCGTTTAACTTTCGTCCAATTTCGTCCGGATCCAACTTTCGTCCAACTTTCGTCCAACTTTCTTCCAACTTTCGTCCAACTTTCGTCCAACTTTCTTCCAACTTTCTTCCAACTTTCGTCCAACTTTCGTCCAACTCCCGTCCAACTTTCGTCCAACTTTCGTTTAACTTTCGTCCAATTTCGTCCGGATCCAACTTTCGTCCAACTTTTCGTGCAGCCAAGCGACCAGCGGTAAAAGCAGTGGCCGTGGGACGCAAGCCGGCAAACAAACAGACGCGTTGAGGGGGACACGGAGCTATGGGCAAGTCGAAAGGTGCGCGGGCGCCCCCGCGGCCGCCGGCCGCGCAAGAGCCGCAGCTGACGCCGGCGCGCAGGGAGAAGAAGCGAGGGGCGCTCTGCGGCGACAGAAGACGAGTACACCTCCGACAGCGGCAGCTTGATAAGCTCGGCGCCCGGGCACATTGAGCGTTCGAGGCTCAAAGATTTGGGGAGCTTCGAGGAGGAGGATGGGGACAAGAGCTTGGCCGAGCTTATTGACCTCTTGAGCGAGAAGCGGTGAGTGGCTGTGCGCCCGCGCTCCGGAGTCACCGGCCGGGCGATCGAGCGGAGACCGGCCGACCCGTCACCCAGCTAACTGGGGCGCCCTCGCGCAGCGCTTCCGCGCGGGAGTATGGACTTAACCAGCTCATTAAAACTTTCACGACGTCAGTGCCGCGCGAGAGCCTCTCCAGCAAGTGCGTCCCTCCCGCGCCCGAAGTTCCTTTTCCGGTCGCGCGCACCGTCTGACCGTCCCTCTGCGTTTGCCCGTCAGTTACGAGACTCTCTTCATGTACCTGTCGCAGTGTCTGAAGAAGGGGACGAGCGCGGAGATCATGCTGGCGTGCCAGACCCTGTCCCTGGCCTGCGTGACACTGGGCGCGGACCTGCCGGAGAGCGCGCACACGGACATGTCGCCGGCGCTGGAGCTGCTGGCGAAGAACCACGGCTCGGACGCAGTTCGCGCGGCGGTGCGCCCGGCGCCGGGGCGCCGTCCCTCGCCGGGGTGACGGGCGGCGCGCAGGCGATCTACGCGCTGGCGATGCTGGTGTTCATCGCGGACGTGCACGAGGACGTGATCGTGGACCAGCTGGAGAAGTGGGCGAAGGCGAGCAGCGCGCCGGGCCCGCTCACGCGCGTCGCCGCGCTCGAGGGCTGGGGCCTCCTCGCCACCACCCTCCCCGAGAACTACGTCGTCGGCACCCTCATGAAGCGGTCCGCCTGCGCCCCACCCCGCCCCGCCCCGGCCGGCGCCGGCGGGGCTCGCGGCTGACGTGGCGGGGCGCGGGGGCGGTGCGCAGGGACCTGAGCGGCCTGATCAAGCTGCTGCAGGACGAGGACCTGGACGTGCGCATCGCCGCCGGCGAGAACGTCGCGCTGCTCTCCCACCTCCGCCACTCGGTGCGCCGCGCGAGCCACCCCGCAGCGCGCCGGGGGCGGGGCCGAAGGGGCGGGGCGCAGGAGCTCTCGGCGGGGCGCGGGGAGACGGAGGAGGACGCGAAGCTGGACGCGGACATGGAGAAGGTCGCCCAGCTCGTCTCCGAGTGCGCCCGCCCCGCCCCGCGAGCGGGGCCCGGGGCCCGGGGCGGGGCTGAGGGGGCGGGGCTGCAGGATGGCGATGGAGTCGGACCGGCGGGTGAGCAAGAAGGAGCGGACGCGCCAGCGCACCAACTTCAAGTCCCTCTCCAAGGCCGTCAACGTCCGCCCCGCCCCGCCCCGCCCCGCCCCCGCCCCCGCCCCGCCCCGCCCGGCTCGAGCTGGGTGGGGCAGGGGGAGTGGGCGCCGGAGGTGACGCTGAAGATCGGGAAGCTGACGCTGGCCTTCTCGACGTGGGCCGACATCCTCCGCCTCAACGCCTTCCGCGACGCCCTCGGCCCCGGCTTCCAGGTCCACTTCGAGGTGCCCCGCTCTGCCTCCTCTCTCCCCCCGCTCCTCGTGGGCGAGCCCGGGGCGGGGCAGCGGAACGAGCTGCTGCACGAGATCTTCAGCGTGGAGACGGCCGGCTGCGAGGCGGCGAAGCTCACGCCCCTGCAGAAGCGGCTCTTCCTCTCCAAGAGCTCGGAGCTGCGCAAGGCCCAGGACCGGAACATGGCGATGCACCGCAGCGACTCGCTCGCCCGCCGCATGGAGATGCTCGCCCACGACGACTGAGGCCCCGCCCCCGGCCCCGCCCCGCCCCCGCCCCGCCCCCGCCCCCGAGAGACTCGGCCGTCCCCGCGGCGGGCGCGCCCCCCTCCCCCCCCCCCCCCCCCCCCCCGCGTAATCTCTTTGCTCGCCACGTATAATTTATTAGGTCCACCCGCCAGTTTTCCCCCTTAGCTAGGTATCAGCCCGTTTCATCACTAGGGATCACTTTCTGCGGCAGTCCTTGAATCATTGAATTGTTTCAGGAACAGTGACGCAGCAGCCTTTGCTGTGAACAACAGTCTCAGAGTCTCGTTTTCATTGCGTGTCGCGGCCGCCTACAGTATTATCTGTCAGAGTCTGAAGCTTCGTTTCTGTTTGTGCGAACGCGTCTTAGTCAGCAGTAGGGGCTGTACTGCAGTTCTCTGCTATGTGTACGGCACTTTCTATCTTCCAGGTCGAGGCGCGAGCTCGAGGTTCAACTCGCAAGCCGATGGGCCGCCGCCAGGGGGCCACAGGCTGGCCGTCGGATCCGGATCCGGACGCCCCGGGCCCTGCCCCGCGCGCCGCGCGCGGCGGCCAGGCTGCAGCTGGGAACACGAGGACCGTCGGACCGTCGGACCATCGCGATCGGCCCGGCGGCCCGGCGGATGCCCTGATCATCGGATGCCTCAGTGACGTTCAGACGGGGGGGGAAGCCTAGATCCTTCAGAGCTTCAACGGCAAGCTTGAGTTTCACTGATCACGATCATGATCATGCCACATGCATGATGAGTCTTCAAGACTCAGTGACTCTGAGACTTTCATTTGCAAGACTTCATTCGAATTCGCAACTATATTTTACATCATGGCATCATGGCATCGTGAGTCATGAAGATTCAAGGCTATAGGCCTGAGGGGGGAGCATCATGGCATCATGGCATCATGGCATGAAGATTCAAGGCTAACCTCAAGGCCCAGTAGGGGGCGGCCTCGAGGCTTTATAATTGATTTGCCGCAGTTCCAGCTGAGCTGTCACAATGTAAGCTCCGAGCCTCAGGGCCTCGGAGTACCGGCAGTACCGTAGTACTTGCCGCAGTGCCGCAGTGCCACGGTGCCCCCGCGTATATGCGTCGCGGCGTCTGCGCACTGCCAGACTCTGGGGAGGCCCGCTCCCCTCAGGGCCTCACCGAGTCGGCCGCCACTGGGCGAGGGCCCCGCCCCCGTCCCCCCGCGTGCACGGCGCCCCCCCGGCGGCAGGTCCCTGGCCCCGGTTCGGCACTGGCCTATGTGGTAGCTAGCGGGGCGACGCGGGGTCGGGAGCGGCAGTGGAGGCGCGGCACTGGGGCCGCCCCCCGGGCGGAGGGCTCCCCCTCGGCGAGCCCCCCGGCGCCGGCGAGCTGCCCCGCGGCGACGTCGAGGCCGGGCGCGAGGCGGGCCGCGCCAGGGACGATCCGGCGGCGCTCGGCGGCCGCGGGGCCGGCCCGGGGACGGCCCCCGCGAGGGGCCTCCCGCCGGCCCCGCCCCCGAGGGCCGGCGGGGGCGGCGGCGCTGGAGGGCGGGCGGGAGCCGCCCCGCGCCTCCGGGCCGGGCGAGGGCGGGGGCGGGGCGGGGCTCGCGGGGCGGCTGCGGGCGGGGGCGGGGAGAGGGCCGGCGCCGAGGCCCTCGAGGGCGGGCGCGCGGCCTCGCCGGCGGGGAGGGCGGGGCCGGCGGGGTGGCGGGGAGGGGAGGGGAGGGCGGGGCGGGCGGGGCGGGGCGGGGCCGGCGGGGGCGGGGCCCTCGGGGCCCTGCGCGGCGGCAGCTCGAGGGTGATGGTGTCCCCGCCGGGGGCGCGCTCGGGCCCCGGGGCGGGCGGGGGCGTGGGCGCGGGGGCGGGCCCCGGGGAGGGCGTGCGGGGGGGTATGTGGGAGAGGACGAGCTGGGCGGCGTGGAACTCGTGGGCCTCGAGGGCGGCGAGCTGCCGCACGAGGCCGGCGAGCATGCGGCCGCGCTCCGCGAAGCCGGCGAGGAGCGCCTGCAGCGCGGCGTTCGCCACGAGCGGGTGCTCCGCCTCCACCGCCTCCGCGTCCCCGTCGCCGTAGGCGGCGCACTCGGGGCAGGGGGAGCGGCCCTCGGCGGCCGCCTGGACCTCGCGGTAGCACTTCATGCAGAAGGTGTGCCCGCAGGGCGCCAGCGTCACGGGGAAGGCCAGCGTGCTGAAGCAGCGCGGGCACGCCAGGTCCACCCGCAGGCTCTCGTCGAAGCTGCCGCGGGGCTCAGGGGCGGGCTCAAGGCGCGGGGGCGGGCGGGCGGGGCGCGCACTTGATGATGGAGGCGACGTTGCGCACGAAGTCGCGCGTGGCGTTGCGCACCCGCGCCTCCTTCACCTGCGCGGGCCCCCGCCCGTGAGGCCCGGACGACGCGGGGGCGGCGGGGGCCGGGGCCGGGGCGCGGGGGGCACCTGGAGGGCGACCTCGAGCTCGTCCAGCGAGCGCGGCAGCCGCTGCGCCCCCTGCCGCCCCGGCCCCCCTCAGCCCCGCACCCCCGAGCGCCCCCCGGCGGGGCGCGGGAGGGCCCGGCCCCGCACCGCGACGGCGGCCTCGCCCAGGCGCCCCCGCCGGCGGGGCCCGGCGTCGGGCCGGCCCCGCGGTCGCCGCCTCGTCCCCGCGAGCCCGAGGGGCCCGTGCAGGCGGCGGCGGTTGCGCGGCGTGACGAGCTCCATGAAGGGGTCCCGCCCGCTCCACGAGTCCTCGAGCGGGGCCCCGCCCCCCCGCGGCGGGGGCGGAGGGTGCGGTGAGGAGGGCGGCCGGCCCGCGCTCGTGCGGGGGAACGAAGGCCTCGACGTCGCGCATGAGCTCGGGGGTCGCCACGGCGAGCAGCTGCCGCGGCTCCCGGGCGCCCCCGAGGCCGGCGCGGCGGCGGGCGATCTCGGCGAGCAGGGCGTCGGCCTTGGCGAGCTGCTTCTTGAGGCGGCCGCGCTCGGCCTTGGCCTGCTCGACCCCCGCCCGCAGCTCCAGCGCCTCCTTCATCGGCAGCCGCACGCGCGCCGCCTCGAGCTCCCACGCCCCGCACGCCCGCTGCGCCGCCTCCAGCCGCTGCCCCGCCGCCGCCGTCTCCTCCGCGAAGCCGGCCCCCGCCTCCCGCACCTTCGCCTGCAGCTCCGCCTGCTCCTCCTCCAGCTCCTGCCCCGGGGGTCTCCGCGGGCACGCGAGGGCCGGGGCGGGCCGGGGCGGGGCGGGGCGGGGCGGGCCTTGATGGCGGCCTCGACGCGGCCGATGTCGAGGGCGAGGCCGGCGCTGCGCCCGAGCTCCTCGGCGCGCGCCCCAGCGCCGCCACCCGCCCGTCGTACTCCGCCTGCCGCTCCGCCACCCGCCCTGCCCCGCGCGCGCCCGCTCGGGCCGGGAGGAGGGGGGGTGGCGGGTGCGGGGCGGGGCGGGTGCGGACGGCGAAGCGGGCGGCGAGGGCGGAGAGGCGCTCCTCGAAGTGGGCGGCCTGCGCGTCCACCTGCCCCCGGGGGAGCTCAGCGCGGGGGCGTCCGAGGGGCGGGAGGGAGGGGAGGCGGGACCTTGTCGCGGAAGACGGCGGAGAGGCCCCAGACGCGCTCCTCGACGGCGCGCTCGTGGAAGCCCAGCGAGACGCCCCCGCCCCGCACCCCGCGCTGCTCTCCGCCCCGCGCCCCGTCCCCGCCCCGTGCCCCGCCTCGTCGCCGCGGTCGCCGGCGCCGTCAGCTCCGGCGCCGACGCGGGGAGCCGCAGCGCCGGCACCTCGGGCGGCCGCGCCGGGGCCCCGGGCGCCCGCCCCCGCGCTCGGAGGCGCCTCGCGCGGCGGGATCGCATCCGCCGCCCCGCCGGCGCTCGAGGGGGGGCGAGCGGGCCGAAGAGCCCCCGTCAGCGCTCCGGGGTTGCGGTGCGGCGGAGAGCGGGCCTCGCGGGGCGCCGGCGGCGTGGTGGGCCGCCCGAGCGCCGCGCCGAAGCGGATGATGAGGCCGCCCTCGCTGGGCCGGAAGAGCTCCTCGTACTTCTCGAAGTTGGCGGTCACGAAGGGATGGGCGTTGCCCCGGAAGTCCCGCGCGCTCTTCGCCACCCGCGTCGAGCTCGTCGCCCGCGCCCTCCGCGGCCGCCGCGGCAGCGGCAGCGGCGCCGGGCCGGCCGGGTCGTTCACCCACGCCGGCGTCGGCACGGGGCCCTCAGCTTGCCGCGGCGTCCCCCGCTGCTGCAGCGCAGTCGGCGTCGCCGCCCTCGCGCTCCTCGCGCTCCTCAGGTCCTCCCTCTGCGCCGGCTTCCTTAGCTAAGGCCGGAGGGCGCCTGGCGCCGCACGGCAAGGCCCTGAGGCCCACCTCCGTGCTGATGGCCGGGTGCGCGACGGCGTGCGAGTCGTACAGGCGGATCGCGTCCCGGCGCAGGAACGCATCGCCCGTTGCGCTTGTCAGGTCAATGCTCTTCGCGTGGATGCCAGGCACGTATCGAGCCGTGTCTCCCCCCCACATAGCCTGCGCCGCTGCGCGGGCCATCCTGCCGACGGGCCGCGGCGCTGCAGGCCGACGCGCTTGCCTGGCCTCTGTCTTTGCAATTGAACAGCCTCTGCAGCTGTCTTTGTACTAGTTGATGCGAAATGTCCTATGGAACCGGCCTACCGGGCCACGCGTATACGTAACTGGGGTAGAGGGCCTTCTGTTGAGGCTAGAAAGGGGGTAGTAGATCACGATCGAATCACGCACGCAGCCTCGTCCCTCCACGATGAGATCTTCGACGGGCTGCTGCATTCTCCTCTTCCTCTGCGTCCTGCCAGCCCTAAGCTTTCCAACGTGCGTGTGGTCCCTCATCGGCCCGGTTGTGCCGCATTCTGGATGCCATTCAGAGGTTATCCTCACCGCGCGTGACAAGCGCCGCGCGCTGCGCGCGCTGCGTGCGCTGCGCGCGCTGCGCGGCACCGCGGGCTTGCACGCCGAGCCCGCGCGTGCGAGTGGCCGTCACGCAGACTTGCGAGCGTTCTCAGAACAGCCTCCTCGCTCTCTTTCTTCAACGTCGAGCTAGATCCTGACGCGCTCTCCCAACCGCTTGACTTGCAATTGAGCACCGCTGACGCGCGTGCGCAGCTACCAGGCGCAGATCCCTAATGGTGGGAGCGTGAGAAGGAACGGCCAGTCGTTCGCCGGCGTCGGCCACGTTAATCCCGGCGGAGGGGGCGCGCTGAACGCGTTCGGACGGGCCTTCGCAGCCGCTGGGCATCAGTGGACGTCCGAGCTGTGCAGGTGCCGTCGATCGCGATGGCAACCCGGATGCTTTTGATCGCCCTGACGTAGATCTCGCGCAGGCAGGACAGCGACGGCGACGGGTTCAGCAACGGCTGGGAGTTGGGCGGTGCGCTGCGCAGTGCGGCACGCCGCCGCCAGCTCGAGCAGGGCTGACGTTACGTCAGATCCGTGCTGCACGTGGAGCGTTGGCGCGAACCCGCTGCGGACGACGGATATCTCGCACCCCGGCTTCGCCGACAGGTCCTTTCCTTCGCCGTCGCTCTACGCGCACGCGCCGTCGAACCTTGAGCTCGCGCCCCTCGCAGCGTTCCCACCTCCCCGGGCTGCGTGCAGGGCGGCGCAAGCCCCGGGCCGGCAGCCTCGGGGCAGCCCGGCGTCCAGGAGCCACCGAGCGCCCCTATCCGGGCGAGCCTCCCCTTTCCAGCCCGCTCAGCTTGCATCTCAACTGGACGCTGCGCCGCAGATCGTGCTCAATGCAGACTTCGCGCGCTGGTCGGCGCCGGCGGGGCCGGCCCCGTCGCGGCGCCTGCTCCGGCGCGGGGACCGCCCCGGCGAGGCGGAGGACGACGGCAGCGGCGACAGAGCGGCGGCGCCGGCGGCGCCGGCGGCCTCGCCTCCGCCGCAGCGGCTGCAGGCGGAGGCGTCGAGCGCCGAGCAGGCCTTCCGCAGGGGCGTCGCGGCCGCCGCGGGGGCACGTCATCGCAGCGCGCCTCGCGCGCGCCGCCTCACGCCGCCGCGGCAGGTGGACCCCGCCCGCATCGAGATCATCAACGTCATGCCGGGCAGCATCGTCGTCACATTCCGGGCACCCGCCGCGTCGGCCCCTCGTTGCCGGCGCTGAGGCGGCGGGGCGTGCAGATCGAGGGTGCGGGGGAGGGGGCGGGGCGGAGCGTGGAGGAGGCGGTGGCGTCGCTGCAGGGCGCGCTGGAGGCGCAGACTTTGGACGTCGGCCTCCCCGTCGACTACTCCCGTGCCCGCCCCCGCCCCCGCCGCCCCGGCCCCCGCCCCGAGCACTCCGCAGGCTCCGGCCTCCTCTCCCCGGGGACCGGCGCCGGCGACTCCGAGCTCGCCAACCCGTACCCCTCCTTCCCGTGCGCGCGCGCGGGGCCCGGCGCCCCCCCCGGATCGGGTCAGTCCGCGATGGCCGCGCGGCAGGTACAACTACGTTGCGCTGGGGATCTTCACGGGGGCCGCGCTGCTCGCCGGCCTTGCCGTCGCCGCCGCTCCGACCCGCACCCCCTTCAGCGCCCTCTTGCGCCAGGCCAAGGCGCCCTGCCTTCCCTCCCCCGCCCGCCCCGCCCCTCTCTGACCCGGGGGCGGCAGCCGCTGCGGCCGGCGACCGACGCGAGCGCGGGAGGGCTCCTGGTCGGCCTCCTCTACCTCGGGCTCCTCGGCACCTGGGGCGCGTACTACGGCCGCTACAGCGCCAAGGCGCGCCTCTCCCGCCCTTCCCCACCTCGCCCGCTCGACCCGCCCCCGTGCGGGCGCGAGGGGGCGGGGCGCGGGGCCAGTCGACGGGGGTGGGGGCGGCGGCGGACGCGTTCGCGGGGATGGCGCAGCTGCAGCTGCTCTTCGTGCTGCTGCCCGTCGCCCGCACCTCCCTCTGGCTCCCCCTCTTCGGCATCTCCTGGGAGCGCGCCCTCCGCGTCCGTCCCCGTCCCCCCCGCCCGCCCCGCGACCGGCACTCACCGGCGGGCGGGGCCGGCGGCGGGCAGTACCACCGGTGGGCGGCGGTGCTCTTCGTGACGACGGTGTGGATCCACGGGGCGCTCATGTTCGTGCACTTCGACCGGGACACGCCCCTGGGGGCCTCCTACGTCCTCCGCTGGAACAGCGAGTCCTCCTCGGGCCGCCGCAACCTCGCCGGCCTCATCGCCGGCATCCTCCTCGCCACGATGGCGGCCCTGGCGGCGCCCCCGGTGCGGCGGCGCGCCTTCGAGCTCTTCTACTACGCCCACCAGCTCTTCCTAGTTGCCTTTGCCTTCGTCATGATCCACGAGTGCGCCCCGCCCCGCCCGCCACGCCCCGCCCACCCCGCCTCGTCACCAGCGAGGCCCGTGACCCCCGCCGCCTGCTGCACAGGGTGCGGAACATCCCGTACGCGATCCCGGGCCTGGCGCTGCTCCTGCTCGACTGGGCGGTCCGCGCCGTGCGCCGCCGCTCCGCCCCCGCCGCCCTCCTCGCCCTCCGCCGCGAGCCCGGCACCGACATCGTCCGGTGCGCGAGCCCGCCTGCGCCGCCAGCGCCGCCGGCCGGGGCTCTGGGCCGACGGGCGGGGCAGGCTGGAGGTGCAGAAGGCGGGCTTTGCCGCGCACCGGCCCGCCCAGTACGTCTTCCTCGAGGTCCCTCCGCCCCCCGCCCCCCGCCGCCCCGCGGCCCCGCCGGCCGAGCGCGTCGGGCGGGGGGGCAGGTGCCGGCGGTCTCGCGGCTGCAGTCGCACCCGTTCTCCGTCAGCTCGCTGCCCGGGGGCCCCGGGGCGCCCTTCACGCTCCACGCCAAGGCCAACGGCCCCGCCTCCTTCACCGGCCGCCTCCTCGCTCTCGCCGACGCCCTGGCCAAGGCGCTCCCCCGCCCTCCCCGACGCCCCCCGCCCCCGCCTCGCCTGACGCCCCGCAGGCGGGCCCCGGGGCGGAGATGCCGGAGGTGCGGGTGGAGGGGGCGTACGGGCGCCCCGCGGTGCACTTCGCCGGCTACGAGAGCGTCGTCGTCGTTGTGGGGGGCATCGGCGTGACCCCCGCCCTCACCCTCCTCGCCGCCCTCGCCGCCCCCTCCGCCACGGCCCGCCTCTCCCCCCGCGCGCTCGGGGGCGGCCTCTCTGTGGGGCCCCTGACGCGCCGGCAGGGGCGGCGGGTGGTCTTCTGCTGGGCGGCCCGCGACGCCGCCGTCGTCCGCATCTTCGAGGGCGCGCCCCCGCCCCGCCCCGCCCCGGCCCCGGCCCGCAACGCCGCGCGGGGCCCTGAGGCCGGGCCGCGCAGGGCCGCTGGGGGAGGTGCGGCGGGCGCTGGCGGTGCGCGGGTGCGACCTCTCCCTCCAGATCCACGTCACCGACCGCCCGCCCGCGCCGGCGGCCGCGGCCCCGCGGCGGGGAGGGCGGCCGGGAGGGCGCACGCCCGCCAGCGCCGCCAGCGGCGGGCCCGGCATCGCCATCGACCTCATCCGCACCCACTCGGGCCCCGCCGCCCACTCGGGCCCCGCCGCTCACTCGGGCCCCGCCGCTCACTCGGGCCCCGCCGCTCACTCGGCACCCGCCGGCGGCGACGGCGCCCACGGCGGGTCGCGCGGCGAGGGTGGCGCCGGCGCGGCCGCGTTGACGGTGCCTGTCGCCCGGGGGCGCCCGAACCTCGACGGTGCCTCGCCTTCAAATCTTTCCTCTGGGGCCCGCCCGCTAGACTGACGGGCGCGGGGCGGCAGCGGTCTTCCTGAAGGCGGCGGAGGGGGCGAGGGAGCTGGGCGGCGGGCCCGTCGCCGTCTTCCTATGCGGCCCCGCCTCCCTCACCGCCTCGGCCGCCGCCGCCGCGCGCCGCGCAGGCCGCACCGCCGGCGCCCGCTTCGACGTCCACACGGAGTCCTTCGAGCTCTGAGCGCCGGCGCGCGCCCGCTGCGAGCTCGAGGCCAGCGCTAGCGCTCGACTCCCGCGGCCGGCAAGCTCAGAGACTCAGCAATGCAGCTCGACGCGTAAGTAATGTAGCCCAGCTTGACGCGTTGCAGCTAGGCGAGAAGACGCCGCCGGCGCCGGCCATAGCTATATAGGTGCGCGCGCTAGCGCTGGCGTCGGCGCGGCGCGCGCTCCCGACGACCGCGCCCGACCGCCATGCACACGGTCTCCAATGCGCTTCCCATATGCACGCGTACGTTCGCTTCAACTTTTGGCAAGCTTTTCCCGCCAAATTCCGAAGTTCGCTTTTGAACTTTTCGGAATTCGAAGTCTTGCCGCAAGTGCCTCCGATCCCATCGCGATTCCCCGTAGCTAGCGGCGTAGCTACGCGTGTGCAGTAATCGCACTGAGCGCGCGAGAGAATGCCGGAGAGCGGGGGCAGAGATTCGGAATTGGTGGCGCGCGCCCGGGGGGTACGTTGGATAATCAAGTCAGATTGAAGTCGAGTTTAGACTCGGCAGCTCGTTCGACCCAGTTCAGTTTGTTCGTCTGGGAAAATGGCCGCCTTCGCCACCCCGATCGCCGTTGCCGCCTCGCGCGTCGCCCCTGTGGCGACCGCCACCAAGCTCAGCAGCTCGTTCGCCGGCGCCCGCCTCCGCTCGGCCCCGGCTGCGGTCGAGAAGGCGGCCCCCGTCTTCGAGGTCTCGGCTTCCATTCCCATCATCGAGTTCGCGCCCAAGACCACCAACACCCGTGTTGCTGGCTTCGGCACCTCGACCGTACGTCCATCCGCTCGCGTCGCCGTATCCGTCCGGAATGGACGAACGCCGACGCTCTCGCAGACTGACTCGCAGTCCGAGGGCTTCATCGTTGACTACCGCTTCGGCTCGGAGCTCGATGAGGCCGTGAGCAATGCCCATCCGCCGCTAACTGCCGCGTCGGTCCGAGGGTCCCTGACGGGCCTCTCCCGTGCAGGTCGCCGCGGCTTACCGCCAGATCTTCGGCGAGCACAACACCATCGCCGCCTCGAAGCAGGCTACCCTCGGTGAGCCGTTTCCCTCCGGCCGGTGACGTCACCCACATGGGGCGTCCCGGGCCCGCGTACGCGCACGTCTTCGTGTTCTAATCGCTTGTCCTTTCCTCATTTCGCCTCTGGCGTGTCCTTGGATGTGGAATGAACAGAGTCCCAGGTGATTGACTTCGATATCCGGAATGTTCGCATACGTTCGTGCGGCCGCTGACGCCCAGCACAGCTCAAGCAGGGCACCATCAACGTCCGCGAGTTCGTTAAGGGCCTGATCTGCTCTGACTTCTTCATGGACTCGTACTTCTACACCAACTCCAACTACCGGTGCGATCCTCGGGGTTGGCTTCCGGTTGGCTTCGCTCACGATACGGCTGCGCATACAGCTTCGTCGAGATCGTCGTTGAGCGCGTGCTCGGCCGTGCCGTCTACAACCAGGCTGAGAAGATCGCGTGGTCCATCGTCATCGCCGAGAAGGGCGTTGAGGGCTTCGTTGAGGCGCTCACCAGCTCTGAGGAGTACATCAAGAACTTCGGTGAGCATTGGCGTGCTGAAGCGGCGCGGCTTTGGCCTCGTTCGCTCATGCGCACTTGCAGGCGACTACCGCGTCCCGTACCAGCGCTCGCGCCGCCTTGCCGGCCGCGCCATCGGCGAGACCCCGTTCAACCTGAAGAACCCCCGCTACTCGGCGTACTACCGCTCGAAGTACACCAACTACACCAACCCGCTCGCCCGCCCGGCCAACTACCGCAAGAAGACCACCGGCACTGGCGCCGACTTCTACGACACCCCCTTCGAGCGCACCTGGGCTACCCCCGTGATCCAGAAGACCTCGCGCGACTTCGAGGTGGTCGCTAAGACCGTCGAGGGCGAGGGCGCCACCGCCATCGGCCTCCCGACCAACGGCATCCCCATGATCAACTTCGCCCCCTCGACCAACAACTGGCGCGTCAAGACCATCGGCGACCGCATCACCACCGATGCCCCCAAGACCCTCAACACCGCCGACCAGCCGTCCGCCGCCCAGCTCGATGAGCTGATCTACCAGGCGTACAACCAGATCTTCAACGTGCACCACCTGGTGCGCCTCTCTCGGCCACCTCTTCCTCCGCCCCTTCTCACTCCCTGTGCAGAAGTACAACCGCCAGAAGGGCCTCGAGACCCAGATCCGCAACGGCCGCATCTCCGTGAAGCAGTTCATCCGCGGCCTCATCACCTCCCCCGCCTTCCTCGAGTCGACCTTCGAGACCAACAACAACTACCGGTGCGGCCCTCCTGCTTTCCTCCCTCGTTCCTTTTCTGACGAGCGGGGCAGCTTCGTCGAGATCGTCCTCCAGCGCCTCCTCGGGCGCGCCGCCTACAACGAGGCGGAGAAGATCGCGTGGTCGATCGTCATCGCCAACAAGGGCGTTGAGGGCTTCGTTGATGCCGTCATGGACTCGGACGAGTACAACACCAACTTCGGCGACTGCACCGTCCCGTACCAGCGCGCGCGCGTCCTCGCCGGCCGCGCCACCGGCGACCGCCCCTTCCTGCTCTCGACCCCCCGCTACTCGGACTGGTACCGCCAGCGCCTCGGCTTCTCCATGTTCAACAACGTCACCCCCCGCCGCGCGTCGCCCCCGTCGTTCGCGCCCAAGAACGGCGACCCCGCCCAGTGGGTCGAGTCGGCCAAGCGCCTCTCGATCGAGTACCAGAAGGCCCCGCTCTTCCTCGTCGACTCTGGCTTCCTCGCCAAGGTCCCCCGCCGCAACTAAGCCTCCTGGCTTAGTCCTTTTTGGCGACGTACCTCGTCTCTGCATTTCTGCTTAGTTGCATTGTTGGGGTGCTTGCTGATATCAATTGTAGAGTTGTAGCTATTTGGGATGCGGGCTTCAGGATTTAGATAGTTCGCCACTTGGTCCCGGAATGTTCTCTTCCGCCACCCTGTCGGTGTCACCATAATAATTTTGCCAGTCTGATTCAGTTCCGCTTCGTCAATAGCACACTCTGCTTGCACACATGCCTTGCAAAGCACAAAATGTCTGGGAAGCTGTGTGGCAGGGTTCTACGCTGACACCCTAACGTCCCCTGCTGGTATCCGATCGTCCCCTGCTGTTGATTCGCGTCCAATTTGCAATGATTGCCCGCGGCATAACTTCTGTTAGCAGCGGCAACACGTGGCAATTGCAAGCTGGGGGTCAGGGGGCGGGGCCGGGGGCGGGGGCCGGGGGCGCCGGGGGCTGGGCGCGGGTGAGGGCGGCGTCGAGGCGGGCGAGCTCCTCCCGGAGGCCGAGGACCTCCTTCGCCAGCATCCGCACCCGCCCCCGCAGCTCCCGGTTCTCCTCCCTGCACCCCGCCCCATCAGCCCCGTCCCCGAGCCCCTTCCCCGCCCCCCCGCCCCGCGGCGCACTCGATCTCGAGGCCGGCGAAGGCGGAGGGCCCGCCGGCCTCCACCATCTCCTCCAGCGCCTCCGCCAGCCGCTGCCCCGCCGCCCTCAGCGGGGGGCCCCGCGGGGCTCCGGCGGGGCGGGGCGGGGCGGGGCGGGCGCCTGGGCGTTGCTGGCGGCGGCGGGGGCGGCCTTGGAGAGGCGCTCGAGCTCGCGGGCCATGCGGATGCTGTGCTCGTAGAGGGCCTTGGCCTGCAGCTCCACGCTCGCCACCTTCGTCGGCCTCACCTGCCCCCCGGCCTCAACCCCCGCCAAGCGAGGCGGGGCGAGGGGGAAGGCGGGCGGGGCGCCTTGGCGGCGAGGGCGAGGGCGGCCTCCTCGCGGCGGGCGAGGCGGGCCTCGAGCTGGCGGACCTCCTCCCGCGCCCCCCGCAGCTCCTCGTTCTTCACCCGCACCTCTGCGGCGCCCCTCTGGCCCGTGCCCGCCACCTGACGCGGCCTCAGCGCTGCTGGACGGCTCGGGCGGGGCGGGCGGGGCGGGCCTCGAGGAGCTCGCGGACGCGATCGTCGCGGCGCTGGAGCTCCCGCTCGGCCTCCTCCGCCTGCGCCCGCAGCTCCCCGTGCAGCTCCTGCGCCCCCCGCAGCCGCCGCCGGCACGCCTCCACCTCCTCCATCTCCCGCTCCACATCCCGCCCCGCCCCGCCCCCCCGCGGGTACGGCACCGCGCCCCGCTCCCGCTCCCGCTCCCGCCGCGCCGAGGAGGGCCGCCGCCTCGCGCCGCCGTCCAGGCCGGCCGGCTGGTACGCCTCCCGCGCCGCGTACGCCTTCGCCGGCGGCGGCTCTGGCGCCGCGTACGCCTTCAACGCCTCCTGCTTCCTGGCGCCGCCCACGGCCGCGGCCGCCGGCGCCCTGGAGGAGAGCGGCCGCTCTCTTCTGCTGCTGGCCGGCGCCCCCTCC
>QPMI01000366.1:0-39603 GCA_004431415.1 Cyanophora paradoxa | reverse complement strand
GGAATATATGGAAGTTGAACTCGATTATATTCACCCATTGCTTCTTTTTACTAAGAAGAAAGAAAAATAAACTGCAATCAAGCCAAAGTGATTAAATTCGATCCAAGGGATTGGTAGGCAACTGAAAGTGTGAAGGTTGGATGTCATTGCTTTGATGTTGTTATCACATATTCAGGTGTATTTAGCTGGGGTCACCATATGAGCCAGATTGGCAAGGACATTAACCAAGAGGTTTTTATACTCATTTACAACTGGTGAGAGCTTGTTAGTTTGCTGAATCGTCTTTTCAACTGTTTGTAATGCGTTTACAAGGGTGATTGTATCAAAAGAAAGCGCAACGGCTCAGTTAGAATAGGTGGTTCCACCAAGAGGATAGGTCGCCATTTATATATACTTTGACATTTTTAATTTGGTCTATTTGATCCTGTAGATCTTTGCATTTTTGGGACAACTCCTTCACAGCTTCAATGAGAACTGGAATTAAACCTGGTATTCAAGAGATAGGTAGCCATCGTCTTTTTTAACATTAACTACCTCTGGTATTACCTTTTGAACATCTTGTGCAATTAAACCTAATTTAACTCCATCTTTTTCACTTCCAATTCGTTTAAAAACTCACTCCCTCTAATTTCTCTATTGCTGAAAGAGCGCCGGATATCTTTTTAATATCGGTTTTGTATCTTATGTCACTTCCTTGTGTTAAATAACCTCCAATCCACATCCATCCTCCATGATACATGTAACAAATATCAGTATCTTGTTCATTTCGGAATACAAGGGGAATATCTCCCCCTCCTTTCAAATATGTAGAAGTTTGGTTACCGAAATGGATACGATTATATCCATCACTTGAACTAAACCAAGTCCCCACATCCTGTTAAGATATTTGGTTTACTATAAACGTTATTCCAATGAATATAGCCGGTGTGACCACCATAACTATTTCCTACCCAAATTTTCATGTAACTAATACCCATAATATGAACTCTTCCAATCTTTGGTCTAATCCGAATAGTGAGGAATCTATTTCCAAGATGTATTGGAACATTATTTAAACCACTGTGGTTACCATCAGGCATGTGGCGTATGGTTGATAACTATTCACTGATGTAATAAAAACTTCATTCCCTTGTCTATTAACTCCCCAAATTTCAAAAAGTCGTGAGTTAGTCCAAGGTAAATAGTTAAAAATGCTGTTCCTGTGGTATCCATCGGGTATATCGAAGTCAATCCAAGCGGTAGAAGTTTCGTCATCAGATTGATTATTATGGACATATGAACCATAATTATAATATGGATCCCATGCTGTACTCCATGCCCATGTCCAACCCTCAGAACATCTATTAAATGCAATACCTCCTACTGTTTTATCTGCTGTGTGAAACTTTGGGACATCATTACCGTTTATTTGGAGTTTGGTAGTAGCATTAATAGTGGGTGCTGTAATAGTGTTATTCACCCAAAAGTTACCATTACCATATGATTTTAAGATTGCTGCATTCGCTGAGTTTCTAAATTCAATTGAGACACCATCACCATTTTCTCCCTCGAATATATGTGATCGCCATTACCAAACCAAATTCGCTCGACTGCATCTACTGATTTTAACCATGTATTGTTGCCCATGTTGCGGTTTGTGGAAGGTCTGCGGCTGAGTAAAATGATGGTTCTAAATATATTATCCCAAGAGATCAGCCCAATTCATTATCTGTTGCTCTCTGTCTACTCCACCAAAACACCTGTAAGATGGATTCTACCTTTTCGACCTTGAACATATATTTTTGTGTAAAACTCACAGTTAATAGAGATGAAAAGTATACTGGATTGTGTTCCATCATGTACTGATGCTTGAATACCTTGATAAACATTTAAACGCCGAAGGAAATGTTGATTACCATTAGCTGTTTGACCATAGATGTCAAAATATCTACAATTAGACCAACACATGGTTTGAATATAAAACGTTTTCATTCCTGTGGGGACATTCCACCTCATCCAACAAGCGCTACAATCTTCATCATTTTGTGGTGTTGTATAACATCCTGTTTGTCCGGTTCTTGGTGTCCATCCTAAGTTCCAATTATTTGCGCTTCTATCTGTCGAAACCACATCTAATTGGTCGAAATCGTAACCTTTTGGTATTGTGGTTCCACCAATTTGTAAAGTGGTAGCATTCACAGTTCCTGTTACAGTTCCACCTGTAAGAGGTAAATAATTCCCAAGAGCTGCTGTTAATTCGGTATCTGTTACAACATCTGTAAGAGCTAATTGTAATTCTGTATTTGTTACATAATCTTTGTTTTCTAAATAATCATCTGTAACAACACCAGAGAGGGTCTCATTGTGTAAGTTTTTTGCTGCCATCCTCTGATTGACTTCTAAGGCTCCTCCTGCTAATGTTTTAATCCAGGACATTTCGCATTTCCCATAGTTATCTGATGGTTGTCCCGCAAGTGGGACATAATTGAATTTGGATCGACTGAATATTATTTTAGGTCTGGAGCCATCAGTTGCACTGACATCTGTTACATTTACTTGCATAATGGCATCCTTGTCATCATATGCTGCTGGATCAGATGGGAGAGGTGGTAATCCTGATGTCAATGGATGTCCTCATTATAATAACTTGTTAAGAAGATGCCTGGTTTGGTATCAATCACCCCAACACCACCTGCTGAAATCATTTGGATTCTTGTTGGTTGTTTGATGTATAATTCACCTTCCATTGTGGTCCCTGCATCAATGCCTTTTCGATTGACATAATAATCATTTAGTTGTAGCCTTTCAGGTATGGTATTACTCTGGTAGAGACTCACACCATTTGTAAAGTCTGTCAAAATATTGCCTGATGATGCAAAAGTTGGTTGTTCATCTATTTGACTCCAAGGGTGTCTGTGGTTGCTATTGGTTATTGTTGAGTAATCATGAGTGTGTGAATCAGGTGGGAAGGTTAATGGAGGATTTGTGATATGCTCCCATAAATGAGTATGGGCGAAATCTGTGATCTGATCTTTGGTGTGAGTATGGGCAAAATCTGTGATCTGATCTTTGGTGTGAGTATGTGCGAAATCTGTTATTTGGTCTTTTGTGTGAGTATGGGCGAAATCTGTTATTTGGTCTTTTGTGTGAGTATGGGCGAAATCTGTTATTTGGTCTTTTGTGTGAGTATGGGCGAAATCTGTTATTTGGTCTTTTGTGTGAGTATGGGCGAAATCTGTTATTTGGTCTTTTGTGTGAGTATGGGCAAAATCTGTTATTTGGTCTTTTGTGTGAGTATGGGCAAATCTGTAATCTGGGCTTTTGTGTGAGTGTGATTTTGAATCCAACCTTGAACCACATTAGAGGTTGGATGATGTGGTAAATTTGCATTGCTTGTAACTGTAAGGTAATCTATTACAGTATCAGGTGAGGTTATTTTTAATCCTCTGTAAATATTCAGAGTCTGGGTATGAGTGAATCCATATTTTGTTGAATGTAATACCTCACAGCATTCTTTTCAGAAGTTGTCAAAGCCCTATTGAAAACAATCAACTCGGAAATACACCATTCACAATATTACCAAATCCGAAATGATTGACAGTATTATCTGGTAGATAATTTGTTCTACAAGTGTTTCAATATCTACTCATTTAACCCGATGTGTAGCTGCTGGAAGTAATTGTTTTGGTCAGTGTAATACATGTATTTATTAAAGAAGGAACCGTAATAACTGGGCGGGTTTGGGATGCTCATTAATAGTGAACTGGTTCATTCCAATAGCAGTAGAAGATGTTGCCCCATAATAACAATATCGTGATGGAAAGGCGCTTCTGTAAAGTCTCAAGTGAACTTGCATAGAAGAGCAGTTGGATGATATTTTCCACAAAGAAAATGTAAGCCATTTGAGAAATCAATAGTTCTTGCAGCAGAGGTATATGCATAAAAGTGCTGTTGGGTTTGAAACACTAACTTGGTTGTTGATTTCGGGATTGGTGTAATAGGAACTGGCTCCGGAGATAACAAGTCTGGAACAACTGAATTCGGACTCTGCTTACTATAGTTGTATACATTGCTGATTGACCTGGTACTCCTGATGCCTTCCAAGCAAAAATGCAGTTCGAGATATTTGATGCTGGATCAAAGCTTGGTGGGACATCATACATTCTTCGTAAACTGATTCATGGTATTGAATTGCAAGAGCCAATTGTGAGGATTCCATTTACTTTCAAATTGCTGGTCTCTATATTGCTACTGTAAATATTACTATTAACTGTGAGGTTTCCTGTGATTGTCCCACCACAAGAGGGAGATATTTGGATAGTTCTGCTGCAAGTTCAGCTTCTGTAATAATTGATCAAGCATAGCAAGGGTTACAAATTAACAAGGATTACTGCAGTAAGGTAATCTCTGTGACCACTCTCGAAATGCTCTCATTGTGTATGTTTTTGCAGCCATTCTTTGATTGGCTTCAAGAACCCACCATAATTCGTTTTGATCCATGCAAGCTCTGCCCTCCCATAGTTATCATTTGCAGTTCCCACTGTGGGAATGTAGGAATATTTATCTCGACTGAAAACTATCATTGGTCTTGAGCCATCTAAACTGCTTACATCTGCAACATGAACCTGTATAGCAGAGTTAAAGTTTTGGTAGGTTGCTGGGTCTGTTGGGACTCTGAATGTATCTGTGGGAATGTCAGCCTCCATGTAGCTTGACACAAAGATATTTGGTATGGTTGCTCCTGGTTCAGGTGGTGGATTATAAGAGCCTGGTAATGTCCTAATATGAAGTGGTCCTCTCATAGCTGAATTTGCAAGTGTCCCATTCACATGTACATAGTGTTCATTCAAAAAGATTCTTTCTGGGACATTACAAGTCTGATAAAGAGAAACCCCCAAGTTATCAAGAGGCTCCACTTTTGCGAATTCTGGTTGGTCATTAATCTCATCCCAAGTGTGTTCATGTTTGATTGGTGGAAATTCTTCTGGTATTCCATCAATTTCTCCCCAATCATGCCTGTGATCCTCTGGTGGATACTTTTGAGGTTTGCCTAAGATCTCATCCCAATCATGATTGTGATCCTCTGGGGGATACTTTGCAGGTTTATTATTAATTTGTTCATAATCAGGAAAGAACTCCCAGATCTCAGGTCGAAATCCATCTGGTAACAATTCCTCATGGGGTTCATAAGGTTGCTCATAGTCAACAGCTGGTGGATCATGACCATCAGGTAAATACTCCTCATCAGGTTCATAGTTCTGCTCATACTCAAACTCTTGTGGATCTAAGCCATCTGGTAGTATCTCCTCCTCATTGGGGTCAAATTGATCATATTCATATTCTTGTGGGTCAAAACCATCTGGTAAATACTCTTCCTCATCTGGGACGAATTGATATTCATCAAGCTCTAATATATCGACTTCAGGAGGTAAATACTGCTCATCTATTTGCTTTCTGGTTCAATTATAGGTTTATTGCGAACTTGCTCCCAACTCACAATATGCTGCCCAAAGGCTACATCTTCAGTTGCTGTGTACTCTCTGCCTGGTTGCTTTTTCGGTGTTAAATCCGGTGGATCCCATGGAAGAGGGAAGGGAACTGGGACAGGTCCATAATACTCAAGATCTCTCTTATGGTCTTCTCACTTACAAGCTTCTCTCCATTTGCATACACATTGCTGCCATGGATATTTCGCCATTGCCTGGTTCGAATTCCAAGGTCTTTCACATTGCTATACAAAGGCAAAAGGTGCCTATCCATTTCAACAAGATCAGGATGTAAATGGATTGCTACTGGTTGACTGGGGTACTGTTGATTGTAATTGATGGCTTTTTTTGATGGACATCTTTTGGAGTAAAGAACCCAAAAGGCTCATTCCTTGCAAAGTCATATGTAATATCCTTGGGGTAGACATCATTTGTGTAGGAGACCTGATTTGTGTTGGCAATGGGACCCACTTGCAATACTTGGGGGACCTCAGCTTTTGCAGTGCTGCCCTCATTGTAAATTCGCAAACCTGTGTTCTGTTTGCCCTGCTCATCTTGAACATTGAAAATCAATCGACCACTATCAAACCTAGAAGGTATATCTGGGTGAGTGCCACTGGTTTTTAGTTTCCTAGGTCTCCTTCTTGTTGCTTTGATCTCTGCCACTTGGTTTGCTTTCACATTACCCAAGCTAAAAGCTACACTGACTTCCTCCTTATCTGGATCGGTTTGATTCACAGATAAAGCATGCTCCCTTGATTGAGTCTTGGATGAATTATCGGAACTGTGGTCAATCGAAACTGAACCCTTTACTTTAATATTATCAAAGTTCACATGCTTGGTGCTGCTTGCATTATCATCTTGAATGGTTTCTAGATTGGGTGGGTAATTGAAGCTCATGGCTTTTACTATATGGATTTATAAAATTCCTGATAAGTAAAAGATGCCTCTCAAAGTAGTTCTCAGTTTGTCAGGGGGAGGTGCAAGGGCATTATCATAACCAGGCTGCTCAAAGAAATCGAAAATCGAACTGGCAGGAGAATAATCGATCTTGTGGATCTTGTGAGTGGAACTTCCACTGGTGGGATCATTGCAATAGGTTTGAATATAAGGCATCCTGATAAACCAGGTGAACCTAAACTGACAGCAAACGATTTACACAATATTTACCTAACTCAACTGCCCTTGATTTTCGCAAATCCTCGAAATATCATCGAAAATGCCCTTTTTAATACAAAATATGATGTGGGACCCTTGGAGACTGCAATCAATTCAGTTACTGGTGAATCACTAATACAGGATTCCTTAAAGGACATTGTGATTACATCCTTTGATACTCAGAATATGAAACCAATATTTATCACAAATGATAACAATTACAGCTTTCTGCCTTGTAAGATTGCTGCTAGGGCTACTTCTGCTGCTCCTACATATTTCTCTCCTGTAAGCATTGTTGATTTCAATCAGGGGTATTTGTCTGTCTCATTGATGGTGCCATTTCGGGAAACAATAATCCCAGTGTGTGTGGTTACAGCCATGCAAAGAAGATTTACAGTGATGATGATGATATTATAGTAATAAGCATCTCTTGTGGTGAGGTGGACCACATTTAGAGTCTGATTATGTGGGTTATGCTTATGAGACTGTGAACAGCTGGGGAATTCTCTCATGGATTGCCTCAACAGATGGAAGCCCATTGATTAACATGCTCATGGCTGCAAGTGAGCTTTCTGCCCTTGATAAGATGGAGGAGTTGTTACCCTACAACTATGATCAGGATTATGGAAGATACTATAGGCTATCAGTCCCTCTTCCAAATCACATTGTAAGCTCTCTGGATGACACATCTAAGATCCCAGATATGCTAGCATTCACTGAAACATACATAGCAGCAAACAATGATATGATTAATAAGCTTTGCAGTCTTCTAGTAGCAAACTATGAACTAAAGAACCCTACAAAGGCTTACATCTCATCCACTCTCACAGAGTCACCTCCTTTAGATGCTAATTGGTATCAGCTTGCAGATGATGCCTTTACTGCCTCATCCTCTGTGACAGGTAAAGAGCCTTTCATGGCAAGACCTTCAGCATTTGGCTGGGAAGCTGGAGCCTATGCTCCTGAACAAATATGGGAAACTCCCACTGAATACCTTCAAGTTGCTTTTCCATATACTTTTGAACTCTCATCTGTGATTGCCTATGGATCAGGGGAAACAAATGCTTTTATTAAGACTTTCAATGTGGCAACATCCACTGATGGGATCAACTGGTCTTTTATTCGATCAGATGGGCAAAACAAAATATATGTCTGTGAGAACATTAACAATGCTCACAACTCTGGTGATGTGGCTCTATTGAGTGGATTTCCTCTCAGCATCAAGGATGCTTTTTACATAGGTTTCTCTCTCAGAATCAAATATATTCGCATTTATCCCTTGTGTATGTGAATGCTCCCACAATGAGAGTTGATTTCACAGGTGCCTTTATTCGATAAACTCCAACTGAAACGAATTATCGATTCCATTCATATCAATCAGTTCACCAAAGTAATCTTTAAACTCAACTGTGAGTTCCCTTATCACCAGGTTTCTGTCATTGATTTGAATAAATTCTGCATGCTCACCACTATGGTAAACATAGCCACCTATATCCTTACTCAATTGCAATCTTAGGATAGCTCCCTGGTTTTGTGGTTGCGATTTCGGAATTATATTGTGTCTGCTGGCAAAGGGGGCAAGCTCTTTAATATGCATGTACAGATACTGCTCAGCATTCATATCAGACATCTTATTACTGGTGAAATAATACTGCAAGGGCTTTGAGGAGAGTCTGGGTCCTGAGAAGGTGATTCCCCATGCTGGGTGATCAGGTGTAATAGGTTTGCCATCATACTTTAACAGGTTCTCAGGTCGATAGGGTGATCCACCAACAGGAGGAGTGCTATAATACCCATTGGTGTATTCAGTAGAACTTACACCCAAAAGCTTCCCTATTCTCTGGTTGCTTGCAATAAAACGAAACTCATGGTTACTGTAAAACTCCACTTTATAGGTAGTTGGGTTATAGAATATCTTGAACTCAAAAGCTACTGTTTTGCCTGCAATGGTTTGGAAGCTTGAATAGTTCAGCCCATAATTATAAGGGTGTGTTACCCCAAAATGACCCTGATTGATGTAGCCACTGGGAAGGGGATACACTTGTTGTGTGATCACTTGGTTATATGAACCATCTTGGTAATTAAACTGAACTGTTAGATGATCAGTTCCCACACTGTTATAGATGCTGTTTGGAATCTCTGCATATAGAACCCTGCATTCCCTTGGTCTCTCTACTGGAGTTGTGAGGGTGACCCTGTAAGAGTTTTCATTTTGTCCTTGGCTTCTATCCCTGCTATCAATATTAACGAGCCGGTTCATTTTAATATATAAATATAGATAAAAGAAGAATGCCTGTGGATTACATCGAGGTTAGCTCATTTAATACAATCTCTGGTGATGGTCCCACATCAAGCTTTGTGGCTAGACTCCCCAGTACTTATGAGAATGTGAGGGCTGTGAGACTGGTCTCAGCCGAATTTTATAACAGCATCCCTATGGTGAGTGGTGAAACCAAAGCAGGAGATATAACAGTTGACAACACTTTTAGTATTTATTATTCTGAAGAGCTTGCGGGAGCTGGAACTACAGGAATTCCAACAACTCGCCCAGCTGCTGATTTTGAACAATGAAAACAATTCATTGTAAATCGCGAAACCCCCATTCAAAACCACCAACAGCTGGTGAATGTTATAAATGAAAAGTTTAATGACAGAAATCCTAAACCATCTGTTCGCTGCAAATGGGATGAGTCACTGAAACGAATTATATTCCATTCCGAAAAAAAGTTTTACCTGGCTTTCTCACTTGCTGTAGACCCAAACCTGAAAACAATCCAAAAGCTGTTAAGCTCAGCTCGACTTTTTGGTCTTGACCCTGGAAGATATGGTAATTCCCCAATCAAATCACAGGTCTATGATGCTCTCACTGATGGAATCTTTACTGGAACTCGAGTAAACGGTATTATATCTTCATTTGAGCCTGAAATGACCAGGGACAGTGTTTTGTTTGTGAGAGTAAAGGAGCTGGGTGATCTGGTGCAATGTGGGGATGGTCTCCTGACTGGTTACTTCCATAAAATAGTGGTCCCTGACAAAGATTATGGTGAGCATGTAGTTTACAATTCGACAGAGGCTCATCCACTTTACAAATACTATAATAAGAAGGTTGGATTATCCACTTTCTCGGTTGATATTGTGAATGCTGTTAATGAACCAATTGATTTCGAGGGTCAACCTGTTCATCTTACCTTTGAAATTCGCTATGGTGATGAGCCAGCTGGGGACCAGTTTATGAATACTATAAGATGAGAATGTCGCAGCTTCACCCTTCCTATCCAGTTATTACAAACTTCGCATAAATTAAGGATCATTGGTAGATTTTTTATGTTGCAGTATAATAAAAGAGAATATAATGGATATCACTTCCACTCTTCAAAGACTTTCGCTGAAAGAAGCCCTAACAACCCCAGAGGAGGCGAAAGCCTTTTTCCTGGATAACTCCCTTATGCTTGGTCTCGAATCCAAGTCTAAGCCAGTTCTAGTTGTTGTGAATCCTAGTAATACTTTCACAAATAATGTAGGAAATCGCATTTCCTTCAAGCTACCTCGCTACAATTTCTGTGGAAAACTCGAACTTGCTTTTGACCTTCCAGCTATCACTTTTGCTGGTGATACTGATCTAGTTCGCAATGGATACACTCGCCCAGTTGGTGCTTTAGTTCAGCGACTTGAAATTACCTATGGATCTTACACCTACCATATTCCATCTGATTTCCTTGCTCATTTCCCCCTGGTCTATTATTCGGAGGATCAACTAGCTAAAAAGAAACGATCAATGGGCATGGTTCATGGCATCCCTGCTCATGGAACCAACCGACTTGGTGGCTCATTTTTCGTTGAAATTCCAGTGCCTTGGCTAAATCACTACCTTCCCCTTGGTGCTTTATCTGGTGAAATGGTTGTTACTGTTTGGTTTAAGGATGTTGGAAAAGGCTATGTTGAAACATCCTATGGTGGTCGTGGTCTTACTGTTGCAGCAGCTGATGTAGATTATTCAAAAGATGATGGTCTTGGAACTGCCCCTGCTGAAACTGTTCTGGCAAATGTTGGTCAAAACATCACAGACTTTACTCTTGGTGCAACAACTCCTGAAATTTCAATTACTTCTCTCGCCTTTATATGCATGCTATTAATGTTTCTGATGAGCTTTTCGCTACTGTAATTGAAAAAGTTAAGACTACTGGCATGGCTATTCCCTCCCTTGATATTGGATTTGTTGATGCTATTGCTTTCCCTGCTAAGGGCAATGCCCAACCCAATCGAATTAACCTCTCTCAAATCTCAGGTCTTGTATATGCTCTGCTTGTTTCAGTTCGTGATAATGCAACTGTTGACAAATCCAATGGCTCCCACAGTGTTCTTAAGACCTATGCCAACTCCAAAGACATAACATTTACAACTGAAATAAATGGTCAGCGACTTTTTGCCACTGAGCCAATTTCCCTACTCAAAGGTGCTGAGCTAATTGCTGATGCCTTCAAATGCTCTAACATGGATAAGGTTGCTGATCGCTATGTCCTTTCAGGATTGCCTTTCTGCCTTGATGGAGAAAAGGCGATTCGAAATATTGCCCAGTCTGGTTATGTTGATTTAACAAATTCCTCCTCTTCATTCCTCACCCTCTACATGCCTTCAGATAAGGTAATCGATGTTAATGTTCGCGCTCTCATGCATAGCTTTATTATTGTCGACAAAGATGGTTTACGCAGAATTAATTTATAGATTGTTACGATTTTCAGTCTCCCTGCATTATTTTTATATGTCTTTATTAAGAAAGATATACAACAATGACTGATTTGGATGAATTTGTGGCTGGTGAAATGATAGAACCACCATTTCGTGTATTGGCAATAGGAAAATCAGCAACTGGTAAATCAGAAGCTGTAAAGTATTGGTTAAAGCAATTACATGATGCCAAAAGATTGATGTTGTATTAGTTGTGAGTGGAACCAGCTTCAATCATTTCTGGGATAAAGTGGCAACACTGCAACTGGGAAAATGGGATGCCCTTACATTGCTAAATTGCTAGATGAGAGGCAAGAGAAAATAGAGAAAGGTGAACCTGTTAACCAATTGTGTGTGGTTTTAGATGATTTAATCGATAATGAGATAGTCGATCTCACAAGGGATAAAATAATCGGATCTCTGTATTCCAGAGGTCGCCATTCGAAAATATCCATTATCTGCATCACACAAAAGCTAAGAAAAGTCTCTTCGACTATTCGAGTAAATTCGGATTATGCAATGTTTCTAAGTGCTGCAAATCGCAAAGAACTGGAAGCCATAGAGGAAGAATACAATATAATGCGAAATAAAGAGGATTTCTACAAGATGTTTGAAGAGTATGTTCACTCCTATCAGTATATCATTTGGTCCTCTGCAAACTACTCAGTTAAATACTATGTAGATAAAGCTGAGCTTGTGAAAGATTTCCCATTTCCTCGCTTCCACAGGAAGCCAAAAAAGAAAGAAGATGAACTGAAACCACCAGAGAAAGAGGAAGCCCCCAAAGAAGTGAAAAGCCAAGTCCATAGCAATAAATTGATGCGATATAAACGCGGTTTATAAAATTATCTCTCATTCTAATAAAGATACAATGCCTCCCAAACGAAAGATAGGGATCCCAGCTGGGGCTGTTGGCTATTCAGGTGGTGGAAACAATGGATCCATTAACACAGACCCACTGAAATTCAATGGTATGAATGAAGTGAAGCCCTCTCAACAACAAGAAGACCCCCTCAATGCTGCCTATGAGGAATCATTTGATGACAAAGCCCCACAGGCTTCAACCAGTGACCAACTCAACATTTCACCTGAAGCCTCAAAGATGAAGGCTGTTGCTGAGGGTGCCAGGCGAATTATTGGGGCTGCTGATGACAAAGGTTTAGGCTTGCAAGATCTTTCACTGGCTCGCAAAGGTGAGGGTCTTAGTAAGGAATCAGACAAGGTAATTCAGTCTATGGCTGGTGAAGTCACATACAAGACTGCTCCCACTCAAAATATTCATCGAATTCCCAAGGCTCAATGGGATGAGATGACTGCTAAACTCAAAGATCTGGAAGCCAAATCCAGTGCTTTGGAGCAGTATGTTACTGAGAAGAAAGAGAGAGCCAAGCTAAAGGAGATGCTTCGAAAGGAAGTTTATAAAATGGGTATTACTGGTGTCCCAGATAAACAGTTTATTGCTAAGAAAGAGAACCAAATCGATGAGCAGGCAGTAGATGAAATGAAAACAAAGACCCAAAAGGGAACCATTGAACCTGGTGCCACCAAAGCTGAAGTAGAAAAGGGAGTAGCCCCAGCAGTATATAAAAGACGAGTTTGGCTTTAATTATCTCTGTTTTATTAGAGATATGGACATAATACGAAAGTTCTTCGAGATGTTCAGTCTGCATGTGGTGAGCAATTGCCACAGTGGATGTTGTGAGACAACAGTGGAGTTTGAGATGTCAGATAATGAGGATAATGCCTCAGAAGCAAGAGAGAGAAGGAGGTCTACAGTTTCTGTGGAGTCAATGCCAGCAGACCCCACAGAGTATACATATGAGCAACAGGAGCAACAGGAGTATCCAAGGAGAAGTTCTCTGCCAGCAGAAAACGTTTTCTCAGCAAATATTAATGGAGGATACAATTAGTTTGATCGAGTTTACTAGTGATGAGCCTTTAACTGAGGGTGCTATTAGACACATTCTAGCAAAGCAGAAACGATATAGAGAGGACCCAGCATATAGAGAGTATAAGAAACAACAAGCCCTGGCATCCTATTATCGCAGAAAAGCCCAAAAAGAGGAGCAGAGACCCAGAGGGAGACCGATTAAATATTATTTGCCTACTGATAGTAGCAATGGACCCACAGGTCTATAAGATACTTGAGAAAAAGCGGTCTCAGTATGCTACTGAGGCAGCTATTAAAGTTTACAGACAGGAACTGGTGTTCGCAACAAAAAATGACTTAAGGAAAAAGTAGATAGATTGTATTGAGGAAAAATTATTTTCGTATCTACTATTAAAGAGAGATGCCGAATATCCGCAAGATACTCACAGATGATGAAAAAGCAGAGAAGCTGAGACTGAAAAGGGAGCAAGATGCCCAAAGAAAACGCGAAGCCTATCATAAAAAGAAGCAGGAACGATTATCCCAAGGAGCCGCTACAGTTCACACACCAGAAGAACTCAAAAAGATTGCCCTCAGACACCAGAGGAAATACAGGGAAAATGAAGAATATCGCGAGCAAAAAAAGGCAAAAGCGCTGGAATATTACCACAAGAAGAAAGATGAACAGCCCAAGAAACCCAAAGAGCATAAACCGGTTGGAAGACCTCGGAAATATATCGAAGAATAAATTCTCGATCGAAACAAATTTTGTAGAAATCGATTTGATCGGAGGCAAAAAAATGACAGCTTTCTTCCCTCTTTTTTAAAACTGTACCTATATATCGAGACAGTATCCCGACCCAAAACTACTTAAGGACTTGGCAAATAATAGGATATATATAAAAGACAATTCCTCCTTCCGAAATTATTTTCTTCGTTAAAGGTAGAAGTCCCCAAAATCGAAAATGAACAAAATCGAGAAATTCGCCACCCCTGTTGAAAATGCTACATTCCTTAGTACTCTCATTGGTGATCGCAACAAGGTCACCCATGTATTTGATTCTGCCGAAGATGCCCTTGAAGCCATTGATAATAGCAAGGTTAAGACCTGGGCTGAATGCATTCAACCTGAGCAAGTGACCAGAGTTTACCTGGACCTGGATAAATTCGCTGATTTGAAGGAGAACATTGCTGATAACTATGCTGAGGCGGAAACTGTTGTAAGAGAGATGAGAGATAAGCTATGGAAGCGATCTGGTACCACTTCTATTAACGATATTGCTGTTGCAGTTCGCCATAGAAGGGTTTATTTGATCAAGGAGGATGTCACCAAGTTCAAGATCTCAGCCCACTTTATCATTAAAACACTTGCTTGCAAACATGAAGATATCCCCAAGCTTTTCAAAGCTATGGGATTGGTGAAAAATGAGGATTATGACAGTGGAGTTTACAGCTCCACACAGAACCTTATCTGCCTCAATTGCTGCAAAGGTGAGACTCTGGATGCTCAAAATAAATCAAAGAAAGATGTTGATAAAAACGTTTGCTTTAAGAAATTCGTTGACTGTGACAAAGTGTTAATGCGAAATGAGGACTTCTTTGTATCTTACTTCTCAGCTACTACTAAACTTGTGGATGAATCAAATATTTCTGCATTTGCAAATTATACTCCTGAGCCAAAACCAGTTAAAAAGGAGCCAAAAAGTGATAAAGTGAAGACTGAGAAGGTAGAAGCTGAAAAAGACACTGAACCCGAAAATCCTGTTACTTTCGAACTGCTACAAAGTGTTATAATGGGTCTCAATGCTGAAAGAGCCAGCGAGTATAAGACTTGGATTGATGTTGGACTGGTCATCATCAATGTTGGGGAAGACAACAAATTTACCCCTAAAATGCAGGCTGAACTCTTCCACCAATTCTCAGAACAGAGTGACAAGTATGATTATGATGAATGCCAGGAAAAGTTTACACAGCTTCGCAGAAGCAAGAAGAAGGCTGAGCCTGGCAAAGTGTTGACCTTCAAATCCTTGGTTTATTGGTTGAGCAAAGATAACAATGAGCTTTTCAAGGAACTCTTCCCAAAAAGTATGCATTCCTACCAGAGGACACAGATGAAATCGATTACAAGACTGCAAGTATCCCTCCTTTGGCTGAACATTACAATGTGCATAAGAGGTATTTCAATGCTCGAATGCATCATGTTGAAAATGTTGGTTGTGTGATGCTCTGGGATGAACAACTACTTTGCTGGATGCCCAAAGATATTGGGAAGCTCTCTACAAAGCATTTCCCCATTTGATGCATAAGGTGATTGTCAATGAGGGAACAGATAATGAGAAAGAGAAATGGGAGCAATCATTTAGGAAATGGATTGTGGATCCAACAGCCACAAGATCAACTTACATGGATTTCCTTCCCCCTCCTGCTACTCTCAGTGCAAAATGCAAGTCTGTATTTAATCTCTATCCAGGAATGAAGGTCGACCATCAGCAATTCGAAAATGCTCCAGAGGATGTAACTGCTGAGATGATTAAGCCTTTCCTAGATCACTTGTTCTTAATGTCTGGTGAGGATCAAAATACCTATGAATATCTGTTGAAATGGTTTGCCCACATGCTGCAAAAGCCTGGGGAACTCAATGGAGTATCCTTAATCTTCATTGGTGAGCAGGGAACTGGTAAAAATGTGTTGGTTGATACTTTCCAAAAGAAGATACTTGGAGATGCCCTAAGTTATGCAACTGGAAAGCCAAAAGAGGATCTGTTTGGTCGATTTGCCCACAATAGAGAGGATAAGATCTTGATTGTTGTGAATGAAGCCTCAGGCAAGGACACATTCGAAAATAATGATATGCTCAAAGATCTCATAACTTCTGATAAGATTGTAATTGAACACAAAGGGATAGATTCATACACAAAAAGCAACTTTGCCAGGATTATATTCACCAGCAATAACAACATTCCAGTGAAAATTGAAGCTGGAGATAGGCGATTTGTGGTTGTTGAAGTTAGTAAGAAATTCGCAAAGGATAGGTCATACTTCCTTCCACTTGTAAAATGGCTAAATGATCACTGCAATATTCGAAACATTGCCCACTATTTGAGAACCAAAGTTGACTGTGAGGATGTGAACTGGATTGCTGATAGACCCCTTACAAATAAATACTATTTAGCCCAACAGGTGTGCGCTCCAATCATTCTTATGTTCACTAAGTGGCTTGTGGATCGAGGCTTAATTTCCGAGAATAAATGCAAGTCTGGTAGCCTTGTGGAAACCTGGAAGTGGTTCCAGGAGTTTATTACCAGCAATAAATATAAAAACGATTATAATAGTCGCCGATATTATACTGAAATGAGAAGTGTTACATATATCCAAGTGAAAACTACAAATGGCAAACAATACTATCATTTCCTATTCCCACAAGTATTTGAGGAATTCAGAAAGATGAAGCTTGTAGATGATGAGACTATTGAGGAAGAAGCTAATCCAAGGATGAAACAGGACCTACCTGCTGCTGATCCTGATGCATCAGATTATGATTCTGATGTTGAAGTTTAGGTTTACTCAAAAGTGGACTCATGGTTGACTCAAATTTATCATAAAAGACCCAAACAGTCTTTTATTTATGGTTTATTTATCGATTAGGTTGACTAAGTGGGGGGAGTTGACTCATTTTTTCACAGATTCTAAAAAAGGACTCTGCCCTAAAAAGAAATAAAAAGTGCCTCAACTCCACCCACTTAGTCCACTTGCGTTTAAAATGCTCTAAAATAAAATATCCCCTTAGAATAGGAACAAGTTAGGAATAATGCCCCGAATTACCAACAAACTCATAAGGGAGAAGAAATGGGAACTCATGGGATTGCTGGGAACACTTTATGCAGCCCATGAAATAACAGAGGCTGAATATGACCGGGAAATAGATTTAATTGCAAAGGGTAGACCCACTTTAGCCAGATTAACCAGAAAAGCAAATAACCTATATGATAAAATTGAAACCTTGGATGAACTGGATCGCCTAAGGCAAATAGAACCTGAGGCAGAAGATGGAACAGCCATGAATGAATTATATCGCTGGCTCACTTACAGAGCCAGAAGGGAAGTTGTTGTAGATGTGATTGAATTCCTGGACAGAATTGCTACATCCCTTCCTAATCGATTAAAGCAGGGTTTAGATCAATTCAGGGCAATCAAGGTTCGCTTGTCTTTTATCTGCAAGTTCGTAAAAGTAAGCAATCCGCAGGTTTGGATATCGAAATACATTTACAGCGATTATTTTGTACTAACCAGATCGAGAAATATTCGAACTGAGCTGAATAAAGCAGCCCAAATATGCCAGGAGCAGATGAATGTGGTTGATAGCTATCGCTTAGAAAGAATTGAAATACTCAGAGTGGCTATTATGAGTTATGCTCCAACTGGTGGATGCTTTCTACAAACCCCAGAGTGGATTGCTAGGAAGAGAGCCACAGTGAATATTCGAAATATTGATGATTCCTGCTTCGAAAATGCAATTTTGGCATATATTCACAGAAAAGCGATAAACTCCCATAAGAGGAATGAGCTTTCACAATATCGCAAATGGAAATACTCAGCAATCGCTTATAATCCGCTGGCTCTGAATTTCGATAACATCCCATTCCCTGTTGCCTGTGATGCTGAGATTATTGATAAATTCGAGGCTCAAAATGCAGGCATTAGCATTAATATATTTGGAATCGATGGAGAGGTTATTTATCCCCTGCATCAATCCAGTAACCCAGGCAGAAAGCATAAGGTTAATCTCATGCTGATATTTGATGATGAAGGGAATGGTCATTATATTACAATCATGTCCCTTTCAAGATTATTGAAAGTAAACCATGAAACATACAATGATCAGAAGTTACACTACTGTGACACATGCTTATCTCGATTCAGGTCTGAGGCTAAACTCACTGCTCATGTGGACTCAAATAGATGCATTGATTGGAGACTCTCAAAGGGAATCACACCAAAACCTGAGACCACCATAGAGTTTGGACTGAAAAACCTCAGGAAAACTGTTTGGCTTCCTGTTGTGGTTTACTGCAAGATTGAACATAGAAGCATCCCCATTGATGCATCAAAATCTAAGAGGGAAGTCTCAGCAGTGAACCTTAGAGTAGTCACTGGGGAAGATGTTCAAGATTTTCGATTTGAGGGGCAGGATCCAATGGGAGGTCTCTTTGAATGCTTGGAGTCCAAAGCAAGAGAGCTGATCGATTTTCTGTTTACCAATATTCCCATGAATGAACTCACAGATGAGCAAAAGGCTGTTTACAGGGCTACTAAACACTGTTACCTTTGCAGTGAGAGGTTCACCAAGGAGAACTTCAAATGCAGAGATCATGACCACCACACAGGTCATTACATTGCTCCTGCATGCAGAAACTGCAATCTGCATAGGAGAATCTCAAAGCAAACCAAAGTTGCAGTGGTTGTTGACCAAATGGATGACTGTGGGACATTCATTTTCAGAAAAATAGCAGGTTTAGGGGATAAAAAGCGAATCGAAATCCTTTCAAAAAACTTTGATCAATACCTTTCATTGCAATGGGGACTTTACAAGTTCATTGATGCAAGTAATTTCATGGACTTTGGAGCTGCTGATGTAGATGAGTTAATGGACAAATTCCAAGCCTTCAGAAGGCTTTCACACTCAGTATATGGACTTGACCCAGTTCATTATGTATCTGCACCTGGGTTATCTTGGGATGCTATGCTTAGGACCACCAAGGCAAAAATAGAGCTTATAAGTGATGTAGAGCAATATGAATTTGTTGAGAGGGGAATCAGGGGTGGCTTTGCAACAATGCCTTGTAGGTATGCTGAGGCTGATGGTGAAAACTCCCACATTATGCTGTTTGATGCTAACAACTTGTATGGCTACTGTTTGAGTCAGCCAATCCCAGTTGGTGATTTTAGATGGGAGACCGAATTCAACCCACAAGATAACAGATCCAGTTTCCTGGAAGTTGATCTGGATTACCCAATTAGGCTGTTTCTAGATCACAGTGATTTCCCCCTAATCATTAACAAGAAAATAATAGATTATGCCGAATTATCACAATATCAAAAGAGCCTTTTAGATCTTTCAGGAGAAGAGCTTGATAAAACCCCAAAGCTAACTGCAACCTTTGGTTCTGTGGCAAACTATGTGATTTCTGAGCCTCTTCTGCAATATCTGTTGGACAAAGGTGTGAAATTAAAGAAAATTCACAGGGTCCTCTCATTTACTGTGGCTCCTGTAATGAAACCCTACATTGAGCTGAATACTGAGATGAGAAGGAAAGCAGTGAATAAATTCGAGGCTGATTTCTATAAACTCATGAATAACTCAATCTATGGGAAATGCATTGAATCTTGCAGAGGTAGATCTGTGGTTAAGATTGCAAACAGTGAGAAACTGTTTATGAAATATGCAGCTTCCCCATTGGTGAAATCAACAAGTCCCATAAACGAAAAAGCAGTTGCCTTTGAGTTTTACACAAAGCATGTGAAACTAGATAAGCCTGTTGCAATTGGGGCTTATGTTTTGGATGCAGCCAAACTGCATAATTACCAGTTCTTCTATGATACTGTAAGGTCCCAATGGTCCAAAGCCAAATTACTGTTCCATGATACTGATTCCTTTTGTCTATATATCGAATCTAAGACCCTCCAAAAGGATCTAGAGAATATATCCTTTAATCTGGATCTAGGGGGATCCAACAGAATGACCCCAGGTAAATACAAAAATGAGATGCCAGGTTCTGCTATATTGGAATATGTGGGTCTGAGAGCCAAAGTTTACAGTTTCAGAACTGCTGAGATTGAGAGAAGTATGCTCTCTGGGACTTCAACTGAGGAACTCCAATTTAATGATTTTAAGCAGTGTTTATTTGCAGGTATAAGCAAGACTGTGACTGCCAAGCAGAAGAGAAGGGCAGATCACACAATAATAGACACTGTGAGTAGAAGGGTTGCCCTGAACTGCTTTGATGCAAAGAGATACATCTTACCAGATGGTATTAATTCTGTTCCTTTTAATTAAGAGATGCCAGCAACTGGAAGAATAGTTAGGAGAACCACTGAGCAACTGCAAGGTAACCTACTGCCCATCACAATTCCAAAGGAGGAAAAGGGGGAATCTCGAATTGTAAAAAAGTCAGAGATGAAAGAGCTTGTCCCAGTAGAGATCCCAGTTGCTATTGCAGTGAAAGAAACCAGCAAGATTGCCAAGAGATTCTATGATGTGAGAACTGGTTATAAAGGGCTTCAAGCTATGAGGGCTGAGTTACCAGATGAATCCTATAAGCAGTTGCAAGAGTTCTATAAAAAACAAGAAGTTGTTCAGATCAATGCACCTGCTATATCTAGAAAGAGAGATCCCATGGTCCCAATTAGGCAACCCCTTGATACCTATGTGATTGATTTGCTCTTTTTCCCAGCTTATAAGAAACAAAACAATGGCTATGATACATTTATGACTGCAATGGAATCAACACTGAGAACTGGGTATATTATACCTATAAGAGATAAATCAGCTCTCACTACATTGGCTGCATTTAAGCAGCTTGAAATGAGAGTGGCAAGACCCATAGTAAAAGTTCAATCAGATGCTGGGAGTGAGTTCCAAAATCGAATATTCCAGGAGTATTTATCTAGTAAATTCATAGAACACCAAGTGAGTGGAACTGCTGACCATAGAAGCCAAGGTCGAATTGAAGCCTTTAACAAGCAGATTAAGAGACTGATCACAAACTACTGCATAGCTAATAACACAGCTAGATTCTTTGATGTGTTAGGTGATATTGAGTATAATTACAATAATACAGTCCACTCAGCTACTAAGATGAAGCCAGGCGAAACTACAGAGGAGCATTATAGGTATATAGTGGGATTAGAAGATGAAAGATTCAAGAAATCAATAGCTTACCTTGATACCATGCAGCCTGGCATGTTTGTTAGAGTGAAAGTTGAGAAGAACCCCTTTGCCAAACAGGGTAACAATTGGTCTAGGATAGTTTACACTGTTGATAGTAGGGAAGGCTTTAAGTTTAAGCTAAGGAGTCCCACTGGTGAGATCATAGATAACAGGTTTGCTTTCCATGAGCTGTTGCCTGTGAATTCAGTTGAATATCTAGAAACCCCTACAGTGGATGCATTAGAGCAAGCCAAAGAGGAAGCCAAGGTTGATGCTGCTATAAGGAGAGAAGGCATAGAAGCTGCTAATGAAGTCCCAGATAAGCCTTTGATAGAGGCTAGAAAGGAGAAGACTGGCAAGGTTAATAGGGAACTCAAAAAGCTCACTATAGCAGGGACACAGAAACTTTCTGAGGTTAATAGCCAGAGATGGTATAATGACTTTCAGACTACTAAGGAGTCATATACAGCCCCTAAACCTCAGAGAACACTAAGAGAAAGGACCAAAACTAGCTAGTTTGCTAGGCAAAAACTCGTTTTTTCCAAATATATGTATGACTGATATACATATATGCACATGATATACACATAGTCTTGTAGATCTTATCAAGCGCTTCACAGCGATATGCAGAACGTTGCGTTTTGATGATCTGGTGATGAGATATAACAGTTTGAAGATGCAAAAGTCACTTGCCATAGTAGACTTGGTGAAACACTAGCCCAGGAGTCGACTAGATGGCAAGCCGTTTTTGGCTCAGACAATAAAGCGCTAGATTACTGACTCAGAACTACGAGGTTCAAATCCGACCGGGAACCTTTACTTCGTTCGCCGTGAAACTTGAAAAGTAAAAAAAAAACGCGGTTTTTTCTAGATTAATGCTGTACCCGTCTAGAAACTCACTATTCACGTTTGCTACGATATCTCAACACCACATGCTCAAATCGATGCGCTTAAAACGTCATAAAATCGAGCATTTTAAGGCGGTCACAGCGCTACTATCACATCTAGGATTTTCGATACCTGTGACTCCAAATCGCGATGAAACCGATTTTGAATTTTGATTTTAAATTCGATTAAAATCCATTAAACGTGAGTTTTTAATACAGATCACCAGGAAGTTATCAAATCGATACACCAACGATTCAATATAATCACCAATATCATACATAACAATAAATTGCAATCACATCTACGAATCTCGATGTGTATACATCGCTATTACGATTAAACCGATTTTGAAAATTCAAAACTAATTCGATTAAATTCGATTATAACGAAAGAGTTAAAGATCTACATCAAATACTTATCAACTCAATCACCTGATAACATCGAATAATCAACCCAAATCTACTTTAGAGATAATCGTGATTACATATGTGAAATCATCAATCTAACACTGCATTTAGTAAGCATCTCCCCTAGATTCCCCCTATTATATTATATTTATATTTAAGTGGACTCAAGGTTGACTCATATTAATCGTAAAAGTAGTAATAGTATATGGATTTTGTTACGAATTCAATGCAAGGGTTGACTAAGTGGGTTGAGTTGACTCAAATTTCACAGGAAATATTTGGGACCTAAAGTTTTCTAAAAAGGATTTGAAAAAATGTGTCAACTCCCCCCACTTAGTCAACCCTGACCATAAACAGTAAGGATTTGAGCTAACAAGTATCACAAAGTGAACATTTTGAGTCCACTTAGAAGATCCACCTAACAATTTAGAGTCAAATTTACTTGGGAATTCGATTTGTATGAAAAAGTGAGTCCACCCTGACCATATTCAATAAGCATTCCTCTTAATCCCCTTGTTTATATTTACATTGATTAATATTTAATACTAAGTGGACTCATGGTTGATTCATATTAATCGTAAAAGGAGTAAATGTATATAAAAATGTGACCATTTCAATGCTAAGGTTGACTAAGTGGGTTGAGTTGACTCAAATTTCAGAGGAAATTTTGAGATCCAAAGAATATTCTATAAAAGATTTTGAAAAATGTGTCAACTCCCCCCACTTAGTCAACCCTGACCATATACAGTAAGCATAAGAACTTAAATGTATCACAAAGTGAACATTATGAGTCCACTTAGAAGATCCACTTTTGAAATATAAGTTGATTTTGCTTGAAATTTCAAAGTTGATCTAAAAGTGAGTCCACCCTGATTGATTATGGTAACAAAGTTGACTAAGTTGACTAAGTTGAGTCATCTTAAGAAATTCAAGGAGACTAAGAGTTCAAAATGTTTATGAAAAGTGAGTCAACTTAGACCACTTATGGTAACAAAGTTAAATATTTAATTGATTTAATAGGAAAAGAACATGATTTAATCGAATTTATTGATATAATTCCGATTAGATTCATTTAGGATTCAATTAAGATTAATCGAAGTTATAGATATAATTCCGATTAACTACAATTAAGATACAATATCGATTAATCGAGTTTATCGATATAAAATCGATTAAATTAATTGAAAATGCATTTAAAAATATGAAAATTCATGTGAAAATTCAAATAAATTAATCGATTTTATTGATATAACATCGAATCACACATATGAATATTCATATTTTAATCCTGAGGCGGAACGCCGAGGGATTAAAATATGAATATTCATATGTGTGCTGAGGAGCACGATATTGTGTAGGGTGAGCTCAATTCCGGAAACCCAGTCACATCCAAAGAGGCGCTGCTGGCTCCGGCTGAAAGAACCGTGCTCCCTGTCTTCGTGACCTCGACGCCACTTCCGGGGGATCCCGAGCAAGTAACAGTCAAGCTGCCGTACGTTGGGGAAGCCGCGTACCCCGTCGAGAGCGTCCAGCTGAACGGGACTGTTACTGAAGTGGTCGATGCGGCCAAGAGCGTCCCGAATGTCAAGGACGATGCGGTCTTGAAAGGAACTGGAGCAATTGCGACGGTGAGGAATTGCGGCAACTGCAACATGCATTTATGAACTGACGTGCAAATTTAAAGGCGCTCACCAGTGGTTGAAACTGCAGAGCTGGTGATCGTACCATTGTATGAGTAGGTGACGGTGACCCTGCAGCTGACGGGGTACGATGAAGTGGCCCACAAAGCCGACGATGCGCCATTGACAGCCGCAGTTGTGGTTGCCGTGCTGGCAAGCGCGGTCGGGCCGACAATCACTGAAATGGAGTTGCTTGTGCATGTTACAGATTGGAATGCGTTCGTGTACAGCGTTGTCGGGGTAGATGATTGCGTGACGGTCACCGATCCAACGTTGACGCTGGTAGTGCTCGCAGTCGTAACCGTTGGCGAACCAATCGCTGTGATTGTTTTCACTGCAGGGCTCGTTAGATAACTCACGTGCTTTTCAAAAGCCAAATAAAGAGACCACCTGCAGTGAGAGTTGTTGAGAGGGTTAATGTGTTACTCACGCAGTTCGTAAGCGTAATTGGAGTAGTCGTTGAAAGCGTACAAGAACCCGCAACGCAGTTAGTGCAAGTGAAAGTACCAGTAGTTGTGCACGTTGAGCATGAAGCGGTGAAGGTCACGGCGCAGGAGAGCTGCTGGGCAGTACCCGTTTCCGGAAAGGAGCTGTATGCGAGGGCAGAAGACGTCCATGAGCCTGTATTTGTAGTAGCGCTGCCTGTCACGTGTGTCTGGGTCGCTGTCACGCCGTACGGATGGGCGCAGGTGCCTTTTGGTGAGGTCACAGTAATCGTCGGAGGAGTTCCGGTTCCCTGTGTCCTTGCAAACGTAAATGTCCACGCAAACGTTGCACTCGTTGTGGTCGCTGTGGGTGCCGTGGAGGTAGCAATTGCGGCTGATATTGTTGCTGATACTTGCGCGTTGGCCATGTCCACGTTCGCGAATAGCAGGCAGATCAAGCTGAAGGCAACGAGCATATGCATTGTCAACTGCCCGCATCTTGTCGAATCCTCTCGACCCCTAGGCCTCTGTAGGTGCTGCGGTCACACGGTTAATTCACCCTGTCACAATTCCCCCCAATCCCCCCCAATCCCTCCCCCCCCGCCCCCCCCTCCCCCCATCTCCCACCCCCTCACACGTCGACGTCGCCCCCCTAGGTCTTCTCTTCTTTCTCGTCGAGGGCAATCTTACCCCATCCCCCTCTCCCGCCCTCCCCTTCTGCCCCCTTCCCCATGGCCCTGGCCACCGGCGCCTAGCGATTGTCCAAGGACGTCCCTCCACACACACCCCTCTTCCCCCCTCCCCAGCACGCCCCCTCCCTCCCCAGCACGCCCCCTCCCCCCTCCCCCCCCCGCCCCTCCCCCTCCCGCCCCTCCCCGTCTTCCCCCTCCCCCCTCCCCCCGCACCCCACCCCTGAGACGCACTCTGATGTCCAAGGACGGCAGAGGCGGGGTCCTCCGCCCGGCGACTCGGCTTCGTGCACGTGAAACTTGCGATCTTCCTCGTGCTGCGCGTGTGGGAAGTGTGCGTGAGGGCTTGCATCAGGCGCAGTGCCGCTCGCAGGCAGGGCACCGAAGGGATGACTGAAGCGCATCACGGGGGACCCGGTGAGGGCGGCAGTACTTGTACTGGCCATGGTGCGATCGGGATCCCTCCCTCTTCGTCCCCGAGGCTCGCGCCTTATGCCATGCACAAGACAAGCAGCATAGTCTCCGCTGCAGACGCTCGGCGCAGGGAAGGCGACGCCGCTGCTCCGTCCCCGCCACGTGGTCCTGGGAGCGACCCCCCTTTCTGTCTGTCCAGGCTTGCAGCTGGAAGCCCTCCGAGGCCATCAGCACAAGCCGCAATGAGAAGTCGAGTCTGCAGCTTGCAATTGATCAAGCATACCTCATGATCATTGGTGGCATTTTGCTGTTGAGCTGATTACGCGGCCGCCTCCCTCCGTTGCGCGCCCTCTTGCAATTGATCATAAGGATCCTGAGGTGCTGGCCTCAGGACCTCTTTGCAGCTTGCATGATCTCCCCTTCGCTGCGTTCCTGGGGCGCGCGGGCCTCGCGTTAGCTATAGAGGCGCGCGCGAAGCGGGCCGGGGGCGCCATTATCCGACGGTCCGGCGCGAAAAGCTCCGGCCCCGGGCCCCATCTCACCAGTATCGATCGGATGGTTACTTGTTAGCTCCTTTGCGAAATTGGCACATGCACAAGCTAGAACTGTCAGCAGCCTGTCGGCAGCCCGTGTAAGCTTAAGGCAGCCGCGGGCGCGGTTCGAAGGCAAGAAAGCGAGGCCTATAGCTACACGTGCACGTCGGCGCCTGCGCACCCGCCGCGGTCACTCGAGAGTCCAGCTGAGATGGCGATGCACATACACGCATATATATGCGCTGGCTTCAGGAAGCTCTGATCACCCGAACGAGCTCGCGGGCGCTCCGCATGCGAATGCTGCCAGGCTGTCCGAAACATGGCCGGCGCTGGCGCCAGCCTAGCTCAGCGGCTCAGCGGCTATAGGCCTAGGCCTGGCAGATGATCCGATGATCGAGCTGAGGACGATGATAGTTTCGGCGCCGATCCACATGCACCAGCAGCACTTCTGAGCTACGCACTACCATAGTATAGGCTATAGCTATACTAGCTAGTAGCCTAGTACTATAGCTAGCGCTATATAGCTAGTACTGCCGCAGGTCGGGCGGCTCGGGCCTGTCAAAGCTAAAAGTGTGCGGCCGCCGGGCATGGGTTCGCAATCGCATACCGGTACGCCGTGACGGTCCGCGCGCGGGCCGCGGGCCCGCGGCGGGGCGCGGCGCCGGCGCCGGCGCCGGCCCGGCGGCGCGCCGGCCGCGGGCGCCGCGGGCGTCGACGTCGACGCGCCGCGGCGCCGGGGCGCAGGCTGCCGCGCATATATATAGCGCGCAGCCGCGGATCGGACTCGGCGCCCCGAGTCGGCGGACAGCGTCGACGCCGCGCGCCGCGCGCGCGCGCCTGCGCCGGGCCGCCGGGGCCGCCGGCGCGCCGCCGGCGCGGCCCGCCGGCCCTGCGGGCCTGCTGGCTGCGGCCCTGCGGGCCTGCGGCCTGTCAGTGCCACTCAGTGGCTGTCAGTGCCTGTCACGGAGTCCGAGACTCCGAGTCTGTCCCGGAGTCCGACCGTCGGACGGACGGTCACGGACCGGCGAGTCGGCGGCGACGTCGCGATCGACGCCGCGACGGTCGCCGCGGCCGAGTCGACGCCGACTCGACGCCGACTCGTCGCCGAGCTCGAGTCGGTGTCGTCGATTGACGATAGGGATCGGCACTGGCGCGGAAGAATTTAAATTACAAAGCCCGTCGATTTAAAAAAGGAAATTGTAATGCATGCTATATATCTAGCCTATATATACTAAAAAGGCGCATATATATGCAGCATATGTAATTTGAAGTTTTGTTTAAACCGTTAGAATTAACTATATATATATATATATTTTGCGTAATTAATATAATTACTCGTGTTCGATCATTCCCACCAGAATTCATTCGAAGACACGTACCTCTGTGAGTGTCGAAGCGTCGCAATTGACTAAATCACTCTTACGAATCTTACCGATTCTTACGTGGACTCGTTCGCCGCCTCCACTGGCCCTCCAGCCCTCCGCCGCTCCGCGGCCTCCCTCGACGAGCTCTTCAGGCACACCGCCCCCGGCGGCGGGCCGGCGCGGCGGCGCCCCGCCCCGGCGCCCCCGCCCCTCCCCGCCGGCCCCTGAGGCGGCGGGCGGGGGGGCAGGGTGCTGGAGCTGGAGCTGGAGCAGGCGGTGCTGACGATCTTCTGCAACAAGCGCGGACGCCAGCCCGCCACTCGCCCACTAATGGGGGCGCCGGCCGCCGGGGGACTCATGCCGGCGCGTGCTCAAGCGGGCTGAGTTGAAGCAGTGCCGGGGCCCGTGGCCCCCCGGGGGCCATCTGGGGCCGGCCCACCATCGTCTTCTGGCCCTGCGAGCACCATGAGGCAGGGAGAGACGGCGGGGCGAGGGGGGGCAACCTTCAGCAGGGCCGCTCAAGGGTCTCGCGGGCCGGCGCGGGGCCGCGCCGGGAGGAGGAGGAGCTCGAGGCGATCGCCCCGCGCCGCACGTTGCTGGCCATATATGGGCCACGGATGCGGGGCCCGGACGGGAGGCGCTGAGGAAGGCCTTGGACGAGACGCTGGGCGAGCTCAAGGGCGGGCGGGCCGCGGCCGAGGTGTGGCCGCGAGACATGGCCGGGGCGCTGCGGCGCCGGCGGGCCACGTTCACGCGGCCAGCGCCCGCCAGTCCGTGATCGATATCATGAGGCAAGCGCCCCGCAAGGTGAGGCGAGCGTTCGCGGCGAGGTAGAGTCCGGACGGGCAGCGGATCGGTCCGGAGCCTGCTGCGGGGATCCGGTCCGGGGCTCGAGCTCGCGATCGGGGAGTTCGAGGCGCGGGGCGGCGAGCAGGCGGAGGTGCGCGCGCACTCCTTAAGCATACCACTATGAAGAAACACGGAGCCGTCCCCAAGGCCCGCAAGCCGACGCAAGCCGGCCTATGGTTGAAGCTAGGCCTGCGCATGCGGGGAGCTCACTGTGAGCTCGAGGCCGGAGGCGCGCACATGCATGGGGCAGCGTCCGCGGCCGGGCGGCGAATACGACGCTAGCAGCGACACGCACCCATGGGAAGCGATCAGAGGGCGCCGATTAGGAGATATCGATCTAGACAGCTAGCAGCGCTAGCGCGCCGCCGCGGCGCGGCTATGTTCGAATTCAACCAGTTCGCGGCGGCCGCGAGGCGCGCTGCGATGTCGTCCGATTTGAAGGCCGCAACGTCCCTCAATGTCATGCCTCGGAGCGACTCGAGCTCATGTCGGAGCGACCGACACATGATCATGACATGCCGTCAATCGTGCGGGCCGGGGAACAGCGCCCCGCAATGTCATCGAGAATGCCATCGAAGCATACACACGAGCCTCGGGACGACTCCGCGCCCTGCCGGCGCTACTGCCCGGCCCACTGGTCAACTGGCCGCGCGCGGCCGGCGCTGGCGTCGTATGACATCACTGCCATGATCAGGCCAGTTGCACAAGCGGCTGCTCAGCTGTGCTGGCTCCGTGACGCTCCGTTACTGCAGCTGTTTACGTAGCTATAGGCGAGCGTTGCCCGGGGCCGGCGCCAGGGCTGAGAGTACCGGTACCCGGCCAAGCCTCATTGTTGGTCACACCCGCAAATTGAGAATTCGAACCCGAGCGCGTTGGCCTCTGTGTCAAGGCATTCGCGACGCATCGAATGCCTTCAACCTAAGTGCCCCCACCCGGCCCCCACCGTCCGCGCCTTCACGCTGCAGCTGCAAGATACCCTAGATGTTCAAAGAAGAACAAAATTGGTTCGCTACTAGGCTATCCGTGTTGAAGGGGGCCCCTGCGGTCCGCTCTACTTGACCTTGGCCTTGAGGTGCTCGGGGATGGTGAGCTGCTTGGGCTTCTCCCAGGTGAAGTCGCCGTCGTCGCGCCCGAAGTGGCCGTACGCGGCCGTCTTGAGGTACCGCGGCCTGCACGCGCCGTAAGAAAGGGATGAAAAGGAAGGAGGAGCGGGGCGCGGGGGCACGGCGCACTTGAGGAGGTCAAGGTCGCGGGCGATGTAGCCGGGCTTGAGGTTGAAGTTGGCCTTGACGATCTCGAGGAGCTCGGCGTTGGTCAGCTTCGAGGTGCCGTACGAGTCGACGTAGACGGAGAGCGGCTCCGCGACACCGATGGCGTACGAGACCTGCCGCGAGGGGTCGGCCGGCCGGCCGGCTGAGCGCGAGGCGCGCGCGTGCGAGGCGGACCTGGGCGATGAGGCGGTGGGCGAGGCCAGCGGCGACGAGGGACTTGGCGACCCAGCGGGCGGCGTAGGCGGCCGAGCGGTCGACCTTGGTCGGGTCCTTGCCCGAGAAGGCGCCACCGCCGTGCGCGCCCCAGCCGCCGTAGGTGTCGATGATGATCTTGCGGCCGGTGAGGCCGGCGTCACCGTGCGGGCCACCAATGACGAAGCTGCGCGGCCGGCCGACGGTCAGGCGCGCCGCACTCGCACCGCGAGCGCGAGTGGGCGGGCGGGCTAACCGGCCGGAGGGGTTCAGGTGGTAGATGGTCTTGTCGTCGAGGTACTTCGCGGGCACGACGGGCTTGATGATCTTCTCCATCAGCTCCTGCGCGCCGCGGCGTCGGGGACGGCGGCGCGGCGGCGCGGTCGGGCCAGGCCGGCGGCCGACGGACCTTGCGGATGACCTCGTTGGTGACCTCCTCAGAGTGCTGGGTGGAGATGAGGATGGTGTGGACGCGGAGGGGAGTCAGCTTGCCGCCGACGCGCTTGTACTCGACGGTGACCTGCGCGTTCCGCGTGAGCCGAGGGTCGAGCCTGCGCGCTCGCGCGAAGAGTGCGAATCGGCTGAATGATGGCGAACCTGCGTCTTGCCGTCCGGGCGGAGCCACGGGCACTCGCCGTTCTTGCGGGCCTCAGTGAGGCGGTAGCCGAGCTGGGTGGCCAGGGTGTGGGTGAGGGGCATGAGCTCCGGGGTCTCATCCGAAGCGTAGCCGAACATGTGGCCCTGCACGCGCACGCCCCAGCGTGAGCCGAAGAAACGCAAGAAGCGAAGCCGGCAATGGCACCTGGTCGCCGGCGCCGACCTCGAGGTCAGCCTTGTTGATGTGCACGCCCTGTGCGATATCGGGGCTCTGCTCCTCGATGTGAACGACGACGTTGCAGTCCTTGTAGTCAATGCCTGGGCGAAACGACTGTCAGCACTCGGCGAGCCAAATCCCCGCAGCCCGGGGCTGGAAGAGCGAACGAATGCTCTTTTCTAGAACGAGGCGCAACCAATTCAACTACTAGCCCGCGGCGGCGCACCCTTCTTGGCGTCATCGTAGCCAATGTGCTTGAGGGTGTCGCGAACGACCTGCTCGTAGTTCACCTTCGCCTTCGTGGTGATCTCGCCGAACACCATAACCATGCCGGTCTTGGTGCAGGTCTCTGCGCGGAGCGCCGAGTCCCGATGAGCGCGGGAATCTTGGCCGCAACCCGCAATCGCGACACACCGCAAGCGACCTTCGAGGCGGGGTCCTCCTTCAGGCAGGCATCGAGGACAGCATCCGACACCTGATCGCAAAGCTTGTCTGCCCGGGCGACGGAGTCAGTTGGGCGCTAGAGGCCGCGTGCTTGCGCGCGAGCGCACCGGGGTGGCCCTCGTTGACGGACTCCGAAGTGAACAGGAAGATCTCCTCCTCGTGGACAGTCATTGTTTCCGCTAGAGACGAACGAACGACCGGGATAGCACCGACGAAGTCTGCAAACCGCGATAGGGTTCGTGAGATAGATTCTCGAGAAGGCTAGCTTTGCGAATTGCGATTCTGCACGACGCAAAGTCGCCTTTTATGCTCTAGGGCCGGGCATTGATGGGCGCTGCTCACCGGTTGAACTGCGTACCCCCTCGAAGCGGAAAAGGTGAAAGTTGAAGGATGACAGCTCAACAACCGGAGGGGCGCGTGGGGACCGGCTGCTGTATCCGACTACTGCATATGCAATGAGCTCCCCGGCAAGCGGGCGGGTCGCTGCGAGCAGGGACGGATCGAGGATTCGCAGGCGAACGAGCGAAGTGGCAGTACCCCTCGGTGCCAACTTCGCCCCCCCCTGCCCCGCACGGGGCTTGGCTGCAGCGATGGCGAGCGCTGCAGAAGCCGCCGCTGCTATGGCACGTGCTTCTGCGAAAGATGCACCCACGAAAGAGGGCGCAACCTCGCCCATACCAGCGCGGCGACCACACGGGCACGCGCCCGTAGCTTCGAATTCGTATCGGGGATCGCCGACTGCACAGGCACCGCCCATCACGCCTCGGATCGCTGCCCAGGCCAAGAGAGCCCAAGCCCTTGTGCGACGCGAGATTCCGCTGCTTTAGAGATCACAGGATAGGCTTCGCGGGAGAAGTCAAAGCAGTCCCGCTTCCGCCAGGCGGGGCTAGTCTTTGCTGGAGACGCCACGCTAACCCGGTTTCGCCAGGCGTGCTGCTCGGGCGTCCTCAGTGCGCTGCACAAGATGGGCGTGGCCGAGCTGATAGCCGCGGGGCTTAGCTCCGACTCCAGCAAGGTCCTGCAGCGTGCGGTGCGGCCCGGGAAGTGTCGCGGGGACTCGGGGAGGCGTTTGCTTACGCGGCCACGAGGCAGGTCGCGGAGTTCGAGAGCGACCTCCAGCGCAACGTTCTTGGCAAGATGCCGCTCTCCAATTCCGGTCCGCGGGTCGCATGTCCTTTCCGCGGCCTGCTCCGCCGAGCGCGCGGGGGCAGACTTCGACGGGCGCTTCGAGGCGGCGATCTCGCGGGGCCTGACCTCGCTGGCGCGCTCCTGCGTGCGCCTTGAGAACGAGGGCGTCGACGTGTCGGAGCTCAAGCGCTGCGCGCGGCTCTTCCGGGCCCGGGTGCGGCCCCAGCAGCCCATGGCCAGCCGCCCGCCCGCCCCCGCGCCCCGGGCGAGCGGGGCGGGCGCAGGCGGACGACCTGCTGTACTGGGCGAACCAGCAGAACGTAATGGCGAAGGACGAGGTGCGCGCCCCGCCCCCGAGCGCCGCCCGGCGCTGCCTCGCGGCTGACGCGCGCTCTGCCCCCCTGCCGGCAGCTCTTCAACCGCATCAACGCCGTCATCGCCGTGGCCTTCGACGAGGTGCGGCGGCGCGGGTCAAACGCGGCTCCCGGCTCGCGGCGGGGGCGGGGCCGAGCGGCGGGGGCGGCAGGTGGAGGTGCGCTTCTACGAGCGGGTGGTGCGGGGGGCGGCGACGCCCCTCGACCCCGCGGCCTTCGACGCCGCCGCCGCGGACATCATCGCCCGCGCCCGCGACGGCGTCATCTCCGTGCGCGCACTACCCCGGGGCCTTGCGGGGCGGGCGCTGGCCGGGGCCTGACGGGCCGGCAGGCGTGCCTGGAGACGATGCGGGAGCACGTGCGCTTCCTCTCCGACGAGGGCCTCGAGCACCTCGTCCGCCTCTTCAACGTGCGCGCCCCGCGAGGGGAGCCCGCTCTCCCGTCTTCTTCCCCGCCCCGCTGAGGCCCGCCCGCCCGCCGGCCCGCCCGCCCGCAGGAGCGCTCGGACCGCGCGCTGCGGACGTGGCACGCGCACAACAAGGGCCGCCTCGCCCGCCACAAGTGCCGCCCCGCCCGCCGGCTCCCCGTCCCGCGCCCGCTGAGCCGCGCAGGGCGCGCATGGAGCTCGCGGCGGCGCGGGAGAAGGAGAAGGAAAAGGAGAAGGAGCGGGCGGGGCAGGCGCCGGCGCCGGCGGGGCCGTCCTCTCCCTCGGCGGCGGCGGCGGCGGCGGCGGCGGGCGAGCCGGCGGCGGGCCCGTCTGGCGCGGCGCGACGCGTGGAGGCGGCGGGGACGCCGGAGAAGCGGGAGGGGTCGCCCGCCTCCCCGCCCCCGCCCCCGCCGTCTCCTCCAGCCCGCCCAACGGGGACGGCCCTCTGCCCCTTCTCCCTCCAAGCCGAAGGTTTCACCCCGCGGGGCCGGCGCGCCCCGGGGCGCCCCTCACGCCGGGCGCGCGCAGATTCTGCAGCGGATCGCGTCGGCTTCGCCCCCGCCGAGCACCGCCGCCCTCATCGGCCGCGAGGCGAGCCCGCCCGTTGAGGCGTCCGACGCCCCGCCCCGCCTCACGTGCCCGCGCAGGGCGGCCTGGGCTCCGCCTTCACCGCCGCCGCCGCCGCCACCGCCGCTTCCTTCTCCATCGACCTCACGTACCTCGCTTCCCCTGCATCCCCGCCGGCGCCTCGGCAGCCCCCGACGGGCGGCGCAGGGTGTCGGAGCCCGAGGGGGAGGCGGCGCCGGCGACGGAGACGGCGGCCGCCTCGCCGGGGAAGGCGGCGGCGGGGGCGCCGGCGGGGACGCCGGGGAAGCCGGGGGCGGGGGCGCACGCGGTGCCGTGCGGGCTGCCGCCGGCCTCGCCGGTGGACTGCACGGTGATCACGCTGCTGGACCAGCCGCCCCTCTGCCGCGTCCGCTCCGCCTCGGACGCCTCCACGGCCACCTCGGGGGCCGAGGAGGAGGAGGAGGAGGAGGAGGCGGAGGTGGCCGCCCTCGCCGCGCGCGCCCCGGAGGCCCCCCGCCCCCGCCCCCCCGGAGGCACCCCGGGGCCTCCCCGCCTCCCGGCCCCGCGCCCCCGCCGCCGCCCCGTCCCCGCCTGCCGGCAAGGCGGGCCCCTCGCCTTCCCCTAAGCCCCGGAGCGCCCCCGTCTCGCCCGCCGCCGCCGCCCCCCGCCTAGCCCTCTCCTCCCCCGCCCCCGCCCCCTGGAAGCCGGCCGGCCGCCGGCCGGCACCCTCCCCTCCCCTCCCGAAGGTCAACCCGCCCCGCACCTCCTCCCGCAACCGTACCCCCGCCACCGCCGGCGCGCCTCTCTCCCGGTGCGTTCTCTGAGCCGGCACGGGGCGGCCGGCAGCGGGGCGGCGCTCTGAAGAGGCGGCGGGGCGCAGGAGCAGCTCGATGGCGGAGCCGGTTGCGCGGCTGCAGGCGGGGCGCCCCGGGGCGGACGCCGGCGCCGAGGCCGACGACGAGGTGGTCATCGTGCAGCCGTCGCCCCGCCCCGTGCGTGGCCCCGCCCGCCCCCCGCCCGCCCCTCGCCGCCGCCCGTGAGGCCGGGCGGGGCAGGAGCGGATCCGGCCGGGGACGCAGCGGGAGGAGGAGGGGCGGGGCTTCCGGGGCCACGACGACGGGGCCCTCTCCGAGCTCGTCGAGGCCGCCGCCGGGTCCCCGCCCCGCCCCGCCCCGCCCCGCGCCCCTCTCACGGCCGGGGGCGGCAGGGCGCACCACGAGCCCATCGTCGGGATCAACCCCAAGTCGGGCACCGTCGAGTTCACCCGCGTCGGGCACCTCCGCGGCCGCCGCAGGTGCCCCGCCCCCGCACTCGACAGGAGCGCCCCGCGGGGCCCTCTTACGCGGGGGCGGCAGCGAGCACGACGCGATGCGCTCGTGGGGCTCCAAGTTCGCCACCGAGTGGATCCTCACGGACCCCAAGGAGGAGGGCGCCGAGGACTCCTCCGACGAGGACGAGGCCGCCGCCGCCGCCCGTGCGCGCCCCCGCCCGCCCCTGCCCCCCCGGCGCGTCTCCTCGCCGAGCCCTGCGCACCGCAGGCGGCGAGATGTGCGCGCGGAAGCGCGTCTGCTCCTAGCCAGCTGCACAGGGGCAGCGGGCAGTCCAGACCGCGGCGGCGGCGGTGAGCGACCCGCCGGCGCCGCGGGGGCCCAGCCTAGCAGCGAGGACACCGCCCGGGCCCGCCCCTGCGTGTATCCTAGTATTCTCCTTATTCCCGCATTATGTGAACGCTATTGAGTATCGCTGAGGACCTTCACGGGTCAAGCCAGGAGCACGTGGTCGACTTGAGACAGAGCTACTAAGCTAGGGGTGCCACGGTGGGGGGCGGCGGGAGAGGAGGCGGAGTGTGAACGCTGGAGGGCCGGAGGTGGAGCGCTGGGGGTGAGAAGGGGCGCGAGCGCTAGCTGCACCGCGGCAGCCGCAGCCCGGCGCCTGCGGCCTACGTCTGCATCTTGTCCTTTGAGGTCTTCCCGTTGTCCGGCGGTCCCATTCCCGCCGCCGCCTCCGCTTCCCTGTGCGAGTACGGCTCCTCCTTAAGCTCCTTGAGCCTGCGCGCCGGCGGGGATCACTGGGGGGCCCCGTGCGCCCGGCTGCCCGTGCCCCGAGGGCGCACCGCTTCTTGTGGGCTTTGCTCCTCGTGTGCGCCTTGAGGATCTCATCAGAAACGAAGTACCGACTGCGGCGCGCGGTTGGCGGCGAGCGCGGCGTGGCGGGCGCGGGCGGCCCGCCTGCACTGGATGCAGTAGTGCTGGCCCAGTCCAGGCAGGTCGTCGTCTATCGGCAGGTTCTTGAACTTCTCCGCGTTTTCTGGCTTCACGTCCTCGTAGATGAGGTCGATGCCTGCGTACGCCCGCGATCGTGAGGCCGAGCGCTCGCGGGGCGCTGTCACGGGGGCTGCGCTCGAGCTGCCGGGCTCTCTGGGCAGCGCACGGGCGGCGGACGCACCTCGCGCGAGGACCCGTTTCCTCTTCGAGCGCTTGTTGATGCCGCGCGAGGGCGCGTGTATCTGGGCCTGGCTCATGGCTTGCTGATGTGTGTGCTGAGGTGATCCTTCCCGAGATGTGCTGAGGCTGATTTGAAGCTGATGTATCGTGGTCGTCGCGTCGCCCCTGTACCCCTAAACTTCCACGAACTCCGGCGTTTCGAGGCGTGCGAGGCGCTCTCGTGGCGTTTCCTAGCTGAGCGGGTCGTCCGCGAGAGGCAGCGACCATGTCGGACCACCCGAAGTCCGACAGGAGCCTCGCGCAGCGGACGGGGCCCCTGGCGCTGCGTCAGCTCCTCGCTGCCCTCGACTACCCAGAGCGCATCGACCCGGCCGCCGTCGAGTGGCTCTACGCGAACGCGCCAGACTCCGTCCGTACACTCTTCAACTGGCTCACGGAGAACGTGACGAAGGAGCGCAACTTCGTCAGTTCCGAGGACCGCGCAGCGTGCGCGCTCGCGGCCCGCGTTCGAATTCAAGCGCAGCGCTCGCGCTGACACCGCCCGCGCCCACGCCAGGTACAATGAGCTCGTGCGGACGGGGCGCGCGCTCTCGGGCGAGGCGCTGCAGGCGGCGCTGAGGGAGGTCGAGGAGCGGCCGCAGAGGGAGCCGGCGGCCGCCGTCCGGTTCGCCTTCTATGGCTTCCCGCGCTTCAGCCCGGGCGCCGCTGACGGGCGGCGGCGGCAGCGCGCGGGTGGAGAAGCTCTCGGCGCGCCTGCAGCCGCTGAAGGCGCGACAGGAGGCGCTGGTGCGGACGCGGGATCGGCTGGTGGCGGCCTGCCAGGCGGTGCACGCCAAGACCGCCGCCGCGCGGGCCGAGGCGGACGAGGCGGCCGCCGAGGGGGCGCCCTCCTCCCACCGCACCGAGATCCACGCCGCCAACGCCAACGTGCGCCGCCCTCCGGATCCGCGCGGCGGGAGGGCCGCGGCTGACGCGGGGGGGCCTCAGATGAACGCGGCGCTGGAGGAGCTGGCGGGGGCCTGCCACCGCCTCGCCGCCCTCCACCGGCCCGCCCCCGCCCTCCTCGCCTCCCTCCCCTCCTCTCCCCCGCGCCCCGCCGCCCCCGCCCCGCCCACGCCCCGCCCCGGGCGCCTCCGCCTCCTCCTCCGCCACGCCGCCGCCGCCGCCGGCTCGGCGGAGTCGGCGGCGCCGGAGCCGGCGTTCCTCTGCTACACGGACGTGCGCCCGTGGCTGGAGGCCGAGCGCCGCCTCGCCGCCGCCGTCGTCGCCCGCGCCAGGCGCCTCGCCCGCCGCATCGAGCGCACCTGCCGCGACGAGGACGAGGACGAGGAAGATGACGAGGAGGACGAGGGCGAGGGGGAAGGGGCGGGCGGGGCGGGCGGGTGGGACGGGGAGGAGGCGAGGGGCGTGGCGGAGCGGCTGCGGCGGGCGGTGGCGGAGGCGGAGCGGCTGGAGGGCGAGCGCAGCGCCGGCCTCCTCGACGAGCTCGAGCGCCTCCGCGCCGCGTGCGCCCCGCCGGCCCCGGCGCGGAGCCCCCGGCGCCCGACGGTCCCGCGCAGGACGCCGGCGGTGGAGGTGCAGCGGGCGCGGCAGGCGGCCCGCCTCAGCGCCCACGAGGCCGTCGTGGGCCCCGCCGCCCTCCCCGCCCCCGCCCCGCCGCGGTCTCCGGCCGACGTGGGGCGGGGCGCAGATCGAGGCGCTGGGGAAGCTGGCGCAGGGCGGGGCGGGGGCGGAGGAGGTGCTGGCGGCGGCGGCGGCGCGGGGCCGGGCGCCCCCGGGGCCGTGGAGGCCAAGCTGGAGGCCCTCCGCGAGCGCTCCGCCCGCGTCGCCGACGCCAGGGCCCGCCCGGGGCGCCCCTCGCCGCCCCGCCGGGCCTCACGGCAGCGGCGGCGGCAGGCGGCGGCGATCCGGGGGGAGTACGAGGCCGGGCTGGAGGCGCGGCGGGCGTGGCTGGAGGGCCACGTGGGCGCCATGACAGAGGCCCTCCTCTCCCAGCGCGTGCGCCCCGCCCCCGCCCGAGGCCCGCCCGCCCGCGTGGGGTCGACCGGGCCTGCGCCGCGCGGGGCCGGGCAGGCGCGGCTGGCGACGGCGCAGGGCGTGCTGGACGTCGAGTGGCGGCGCCTCCTCGACCACTCCGCCGACGTGCGCCCCGCCCGGCCCGGCGCAGCTCTGGGTTCGAGCACCGCCCTCGATCCGGGGGGCGCCCTGCAGGTGGGCGTCGCGCTGGAGTGGCTGCAGAACGAGAGCGACGCGCTCGCCGCGCGCATGGTGCGCCCCCCACGGCGCCCCGGGCGGGGCGCGGCGTGCGCTGAGCGGCGGCGCGGCGGCGGGACCCCGCAGGCGGCGTACGGAGCGCTGCGGCAGGACCGGCGGGAGGAGTTCGAGCGGCGGATCTCGGCGCGGCACCCCGACGCCCTCGCCGCCGCCGCCCTCCTCCGGGGCTTCCTTGACGAGGGCGCCCCGTACCCCGCCGCCCTCGTCGACGCCTCCCGCCGCCTCCTCGCCAAGGCCCGTGCCCCGCGCCCCCTCCGCCCTCGCCTGCTTCCCCCGGCCCCCGAGCCCTCGTCGCAGCGGGACGAGCTGAAGGAGCAGCTGAAGAGGGCGGAGGAGGAGGCCGCCGCCGCGTCGGCCGTCACGCGCGCACCCCCCGCGCCCGGCGAGCGCGCGCGCCCTGACCCCGCAACGCCGCAGGAAGGACGGGATCGAGGCGCTCGGGCTCGTCCTCTGCCCGGAGGGCCTCGGCACGCCCTTCGAGCTCACCCCGCGGGCGCGCCCGCGCCCCCCTCATTTCCCCGCCCGAGCGACAACGCTGAGGCGCCCCGCAGGAGCTGTCGGAGATGGCGAACGAAGTGGCGGCCGCCCGCGCGCGGCTGCACGAGGAGGTCCGCGGACTGCGTACCCCCCGCTGGTGCTTCCCCCCCCCACGCTCCGCGCAGGTCGCCAAGTACGTCGACGACTACCGCCAGCGCGTCCGCGTGCGCACTGTACCCCAGGTCCCACGGTACCCCCGGGCTAGCGCTTCAGCGGGTCGGGGCGCAGGCGGAGGAGCAGCGGGGGGCGGGGGAGATGGGGTACACGCGTCGCCTGTTCGTCGACTTCTTCACGGACCCCGACCGCCTCCGCGCCGTCGTCCGGGTACGCCTTTCCCCGTCGCCAGGGGGGGGGGGGGGGGGGGGGGGGGGGCGGGGGGGCTGATCGTGATGCGGCCACGCAGGATGTGGAGGCGCGGGCCGCCGCGCGATCCGTGCGGGCACCGCCGCGGGCGGGGGCGGGCTAGTGCGTGGCTACCGGAGCGAGACCGTGGCTCGAGCATTGCGCCGCTGTGCCTGTCTAAGGCCGCTCTCAACTTTTTATCATAACGTGCAAGGCTTCGATCTCCACCGGAATCGCAAAAGCGCTCGCGATTGGATGAGTAAGCCGCTGAGCCACTGGGCTATGCGGTCCATCAATGATCAATCAATGATCAATCACCACTGGGTGTCGACGTCGTGATCGTTATCATGGTGTCTCATAGATCTCTAGCTACTAGGCTAGATCCGATGATCTAGA
>QPMI01000365.1:0-42135 GCA_004431415.1 Cyanophora paradoxa | reverse complement strand
GAAGCACGTGACCGTCGTACTGGGCGTGCACGTGGCGTCCAACTCGCTGTCGTCGGGCGCGGGGCGCTACTCGGCGCGCTTGGCGCCGCGGCGGGTGCGGGGCCCCTTGGCGGGGGCCGGCTCCTCGGCCCGCGCCGCCCGCTCCTCCTCCTCGGCACCCGTCGCCTCCCCCTCCGTCGCCGACTTGTCCCCCTCCTTCGCCTCCCCCTCCGCCCCCGCCGCGCCGGCCCCGGCCCCCGCCGCCTCCCCCTCCGCAGCCCCCGCCGCCGCGGTGGCGGCCGGCGCCGGCTTCTTCTGCAGGGCGCGTGAGGCGGGGCGGGCGGGGCGGGGCGGGGCGGGCGTACGGAGGAACCGGTGAAGGCGAAGGCGAGCAGCGCGAGGCCTGCGTTCCCGTCAGCCCCGCCCGCGCCCCGCGCCCCCGCCCCGCGCCCCGCACCGCCGACGAGGAGAGTGCCCGCCACCGCCAGCGGCCGCTCCTCCGCCGCCCGCCGCGCCGCCCGCACCCACCGCTGCGCCCCGGCCCCGCGTGAGGCGCCGCGCCGCGCGGCCGGCGGGCGGGGCGGGGCGGGCCTGGAGCTTGGCCTGCCAGGTGTTGGCGGCGGGGTCGGGCTTGTCCTTCTGCCGCCGCTCCCGCTCCTTCTCGAGCTCCGCGTCGTCCTCCTTCTCCTTGAGCTTCTCCTGCCGCTTCGCCTTCGCCGTGAAGACCTGCGCCCCCCGCCCCGCCGCCTCAGGAGCGCGCGCCTCGCGGGCCGGGCGGGGGCGGGCGGGCCTTGCGGGCGTGCTCGCGGGCGTCGGCGGGGTCGTCGGCGAGGAGGAAGTTGTCGAACTTGACCCCCGCCGTCATCGTCCACAGCTCCAGCCCCAGCCCGTCCATCGCCGGGAAGTGGCTCGGCGCCGCGTCCTCGTAGTGGTCCGGGTTGGGGATCTGCCGGGGCGCCCAGGGGCCCTTGTACGCCGGGTTCGGCACCATCGGCGCCCGCCACTTGCCCTTGTACCTGCCCCGCCCCGCCCCCTCAGCGCCCAGCCGGGCGGGGCGGGCGGGGCGGGGCGGGGCGCGCCTGGGGTTGCGCTTGGTGGGGCGCTTCCACTCGCCGCAGCCGACCTCCGCGCACTTCGGGTTCGGCACCATCGGCGCCTCCTGCGCCCCCGCCGTCAGCCCGGCCCGGCCCGGCCCGAGCGGGGCGGGGCGGGGGCGGGGCGGGCCAGGCGCCGTCCTCGTCGTCGGACCAGTCGTCGGGCTTGGCGGCCTCGGGGTCCGGCACGAGCTCGGGCTCCCCTCCAGCCACCCCGCCGGCCGCTCCGCCTCCTGCGCCCCGTCAGGGGGCCGCCCGGCCCGGCGGGGCGGGGCGGGCGGGGCGGGGCGGGGGCGGGCCTCGTCCTCGATGTACTGCGGGGCCTCCTCGTCCCAGTCCTGCGCCCCCCGCGCCTCGGCGGGGGCGGGCGGGCGCGGGGGCGGCGCGGGCGCACGTCGGGCTTGGTGGCGGTCGCGTCGGGGATCTGAGGGGCCCGCCGCACGCGTCAGGGGCCGGCGAGGCGAGGCGGGCGGGGCGGGGGCGGGCCTCGGCCTCGTCGACCCAGTCCTCGGGCTTGCTGTCCGTCGGGTCCGGAATCGTCGCCGGCGGGTTCACTGCCCCCGCCCTCGCTCAGCGGGGAGGGGCGGGGCGGGGCGGGGCGGGGCGGGGGCGCACCGGGGGGGTCGAAGTCCTCGAGAAGGCTGCCCTTGCGCACGCTCTCCTGGTCGATGAAGACCTCGAAGCTCTGCCCGCCCCGTCACCCCGCCCCGCCCCGCCAGGGGGGTACGCGCGCGCCTGGTCGTGGTTGACGACCAGGGTGTACAGGTGCGAGAGCTTGTCCGTCCGGATCGCCGGCTGCCCGCCCGCGTCGGCCCGGGCCGGCCAGGTGCGGGGGGCGGGGGGGCGGGGTACCGGGTTCTTCAGGTGCTTCTCCTCCCAGGAGCCGTTGAGGGGGTTCTGGTGGCGGAAGATGAAGTGGACCTGCGGAAGGCCGGGGTCGGCGGGGCCGGGAGCGCGGCGGGGCCGGCCGCGCGGACCTTGTTCGTCGTGCCGCACTTGTCGGGCCTGCGCCGGCGAGGCGGGGCCCCGTCGGCCCCTCGCGCGCGCGGTCGGGCCGGGGAGGGCCGGGCCCGCGCGCACCCGAACATGATGATGTACGGCGTCGCGTCTGCGGCGAGGGCGCGGGCGCGGATGAGGGGCCGGGCGGGGCGGCGGGGCGGGGCGGGGCGGGGCGGGGCGGGCCGGTGAACTCGGCAGGGGACCAGCCGGCGGCGGCGTCGAGGAGCTTGACGTACGCGCCGCCGCACTCCAGGCCCTTCGTCAGCTGCACCTCGTACTGCACCACCAGCGCCTGCGCCCCGGCGTCACCGGCCGCCGGCCGCGGCGGCGGGCGTCGGGCGGCTGGCGGCGGACTTTGTGGTCCTTCGCGACGAATGGCGTCTTGAACTGTGTCGAGGCGCCGTGGTGCCGGGCGACCGAGCCGACCATCAGGCCTGCCGCCGGATCAAATCCCGGCCCGCGGGAGGCGGCCGGGAGCGAGGAACCCTTGTCGTCCTTGTCCACGAGGTACGTCTCGCCCGCCGAGTGCTCCCACTCGCTGCCACGCGTGTCAGAAAAGGAGCGGGCGCCGACGCCGGGCCCGGGAAGTCGGCGCGGCCAGCCACACATCAGCCGGCGGCGGTACGCGCGCGACCGCTGCCGAGCGCTTTATTCATCTTCCTAGAGTGTATCAAACGGGTCGGAAGCTCGTCCGGGCCGCGGCCTAGCCGCGCAGCGCATTGCTGACGTCACAACGAACCCATTGTACTTCGAATGCGAGGAGTGCAGGTGCCACTGCGGACGGAATCGTTTCGCGATGATGGGCGCAGGGATGCCGGGCCGCGTACCGCATCGGTCGTGGCGAACTCATCAGAGAAGTGGACAGCGCCGTGTACCACCGCCAGGAGCGCGAACGCAAGCGCCGCGACGACAGCCGCGCGCCTCATCTGCGACGGCGCGTCGGCGGCGCGGAACGCTGCCGCGAACCAGGCCGAACCTTCTCGCAGGGGTGCCAGATTTCCTTCGTTCGCCTCCTCGTCGCCGCCTTCACTGTGCACAATCGAGCCAGCGGCCTCGGCGGGCCACGTAGACGACGTAGCTCTGGCTGCTAGCTGCGGATGAAGCGTTTAGCCGGCGGGTGACGGCCTGCAGTGGCCGATCGGGCCGTCAAAAATCGCCGACCCGCGACATGCTTCGCAGCCTTCTAGCGTCGCAGGCGGCGTTGAAGGATGGCGGGAGACGAACAAAGGACCCGCCGGAGAGGGCGGGGCAGCCTCGAAAGGTCAGTGACGTATGATTCGTTCCTTGCAGGGGTTGAGCTCAGCGCATGCGCAGGCGTCGTACTTCGCACTGGCGGACGACCTGCTGCAGACGCTCAACGGCTACGACGACATCGTCAAGGCCAAGACTGAGGCCCGCGACGCCCGCCGTCGGCCGCGCGCTCGCCTGACGCGCGCCGCAGCCGCAGTCGGAGAGCCGGCGGGCGTCCGCGGTGAGCGAGGCGTCGGCTGCGAGCAGCGGCGGGGACCGCGGGGACGGGCGGCGCGGGTTCGGGAGGCGGAAGGTGCGGCGGCGGGCGCAGCGGCAGTGGGACCTGGAGGCGTTCCGCCTGAGGGGCCCCGGGCCCGGGCCGGCGGGGGCCGAGGGCGAGGCGGCCGTCCCCGCCGGCCCTCCCTCCGCCGCGCCTCCGGCCCCTCCGTCCGCCTCCGGCCCGCCCCGAGGTGCCCGCCCCGTGCGCCGCGGCGGCGCTGGGGCGCCCCGCCCGCCGCAGCGGCCCGACGGGGCCCCCGCAGGCGGTCGGTGAGAAGGGGGAGGGGGCGGAGGGGGCGGGGCGGGGCCGGAGGGGGCGGCCGGGGCGGCGCCGGAGGCCCTCGTCCTCCTCGCCCACTCCCTCGTCGCCTCGGCCGCCGCGCGCCCGCACCCGCGCCCCGCCCCGCCCCGCCCCGCCGCGCCCCTCTGACGCCGCCGCAGGAGGCGAGCGCGGCGCTGGAGCGCACCGCCGACGCCGTCGAGCGCGCCCTCCGCGCCCGTCCGCCCGCCCCGCCCCGCGGGCCGCCCCCGCCGGCCCGCCCGACCCCCGCACCCGCGCAGCCGAGCGGCCCCGTCGCCCGGGGCCCGCTCGGCGCCCGCGACGCCGCCGCCGCAGCCGCCGCCGCCGCAGCCGCCGGCCCCCAAGCTCGCCTCCGTCGCCGCCCGCTGGTGCCGGCGCCCGCCCCGCCCTCGCGCCCGGCCGCGCCCCTCCGACGCCGGCGCGGGGCGCAGAGGCGGAGCTCGGTGGTGAGCATCACGTTCGATGGGCCCCGCCCGCCCCGCCCCGCCGCCCCTCCGCCGCCCCGGCCCCGCCCCGGCCCTACCGCTCCACCCCCCGCCCCGCCCCGCCCCCGCCCCGGGCCCCGGCCCGGCCCGGCGCCGCCGCCCTCGGCGCCCTGCGAGTCGCCGCTCGGGAGGGGCCGCCCGCCTTCCCCCGCCCCTCGAGCTGCCGCCCGGGCCCTCCCGGCTCCGAGCCGCCGGCCCCGCCCGCCCGCGCGGCCGCCGCCCCTCGCGCTCGGCCCGCCGCCGGAGCGGGCGGAGCCGGAGCCGGCCCGGGCGGAGCCGGAGCCGGCCGCTGCGGCGGCGGCGGGGCGCGGGGAAGGGAGCGAGGGCGGCTGGTCGACGAGCGAAGGCGAGGAGCCCTTCGAGCCGCCACCCGCCCCGCTCGGTCCGCCCCGTCTCCGCCCCGCCTCCCCACCGGCCTGAGGCGCGGGGCGGGGCGGCGGGCGGCAGGGGCCGGGGGCCTCGCGGGCTGGCGCCGCCGCCGGCGCGGACGGCGGTGGCGCGGCGGGCGCGCGCCGTCGCCCGCCTCCACCGCTCCCGCTCGTGCGCCCGCCCCCGCGGGGCCCCTCCGGCGCGGGACCGGGGCGAGCGGGGGCGGGGCCGCGGGCCGCAGGAGGCGGCTGGAGGCGGAGGAGAGAGAGCGGTCGCCGCCGGGGCCCGGGCCCCACCGCCCCGGGGAGGCCCCCGCCCCGCCGGGCGCTACTTCGTCGCCCTCGACGGCGCCGCCCCGTGCGCCCCGCCCCGCCCCCGCCCCGCCCCCGCCGGCCCGCCCCGCCGGCCTCACGGGCCCGCGCCCGCCCGCAGCGCCGCGTGCGCTTCGGGCGGGGGGCGGCGAGGGGCGCGCCCCGGCCCGCCCCCGGCCGCCGCCTGGGCCTCCCGCGCCCCGCGGGGCCCGCCTCGGGCCGCCCCGCTGCCCTCCCTGCCGCCCTGCGCGCCCCGCTCGCCCCGCTCCTCGCCTCCCGCGGCTCGGGCCCAGCGGCGGCGCCCCGGCGCCCTTCTGGTCGCCGCAGCTGCGGCCGGCGCTGCCGGCGCTGCAGCTGCAGGCGGCGGGGCTGCTGCCCCCGCGGCCCTCGACCTCGCCGCCCCGCGGCCGCCGGCGGGCCGCTGCCGGGCCCGGGCCGCTCCCCGCGCCGGCACGGGGCGCCGGCCGCCCCCTCCGGCTTCGCCACCACCCGCTGACCCCGACGCCCAGGGCGGCAGGGCCCCGCCCCGCCCGCCCCTGCTCCGCCGGCCTCCGTCTCGAGTCGCCTGCTCGCATGCGCGGGCCTCCGTTTTTAGACGATGCGCGTGCTTTTTCCCAGAACGTCGAGAGCGCTTTCACGTTTTGATTCTGCTCAGCTTACAGTCTCAATTGCAAGTTTCAGATCGATCTGCAGCGCTGTACAGATTTCTGCTAGCCTAGTAGTTTTCGTCTAGATCTTCTAGATCTGGAGCATGATGGTTTCGATTTTACGTACGAGATTTCTCGAATGCGAAATGCTTATCTCGGCTTTGTTCAAGCTTGAGTGAAGGCCGAAGGTCCAAATCCACCTGCAGATCACGTGCACGGCCGTCAACCTTTAGCGAGCCTCGGAGCGCGCTTATCCGATCAGAGCTTATCTTAAGCTTCGTATTCGGAGCTCGAATCGCGCGGCGACCGAACGAACTTTGCAAGCCTGGCAAGTTCGGTGGTCCGCAAATTGGACCGCAATCATCGGCGCAATGCGACGAGTCGACGACTCCGCATGCGCGCACCGTGGCACACAGGATCCGGACCGCAGACTGGTCCGCAGTGCAGACTGCACTGTCAGTCTGTCACTGCAGTCGACGACCGCGACCCGCGTGTTCAAGTCAATTGCGCACTACCCCCCACCCTCAGCTCCGAAGCCGTGCTACCTGCAGCCTGCAGGCTGCAGCGCGGTCAGACATCGATCCAGACTTCTGAAGCAGAGCAGATGCGATGAGCAGCAGCAACCCTAATGCACCCTACACTCCCCGGCCGGCAATACGTGACATCGGCCCGCCTGAGGTGCGACCAGCCGAGTTACGTCTTCGCCGACGCGCAACGGCCTGACCGCCGCGATCGCTTCCGTTTATGCTCAGGTCAAGATCGTGCTGATTGTGCGCCGATTTGTCCGCCGGCTGGCCCGGCAGCCGGCCGCCGGGCTTGACTGCCCGCCCGGACGGTGACACTCCGCGCAGGTTGGGGCATGTGTCGCATTTGTTGTCTTCGTCATTCTGGCTGTCCGATGGATCCGCCGGTGCCCGCCGTCCCGCCAAAATGTCCGCTGCTCCCGCCCGAGCGCCGCGCAGGGAGCGGCGGCGCGTGGCGCTCGCGGAGCATGCTCGCGTTGCCGCGGAGGAAGCTGAACTACTTCGCTTGAAGAGGCCGAAGGTGCGCGCGCAAGCCGCGCGTGCTCCCCGCCGCCCGCCCGACACTCCAGCGGTCGATCTCCCGCCGAGACCCCTGCTTCGATCCGCGCCGGCGAGGCCCCTCCGGCCGTGCTTAGAACACACGAGCTGGCCGTAGATCGTCTAGTTCCCGGCCCTTGCGGCCCCGCGCCGGTCGGGGCCCCGCCGGCCGACCCAGCCGCCAGAGCGCCCTCCGCTGGGGAGGACCTAATCTAGACGCCGGCCGCGCCGGCGGGCGGCCTGGCTGACGCCGGCCGCGCAGGCGGGCCTCCCCGCGGAGGCGATCGCGGCGCTGCCGGCGGCGCCCTTCGCCCGTCGCCCCGCGCCGCCGCCGCCTCGCCGCCGGCGGGCGAGGGCTCGCTGCCGGGCACCCCGCGGGGGCGGGGGCCCCCGGGGCGGCCCGGGGCGTCGACGGACGCGGCGGCGTGCGCGCTGTGCCTGTCGGACTACGAGGCGGGGGAGCTGCTGCGGCGCCTCCCGTGCCGCCACGCCTTCCACGCCCCCTGCATCGACCCCTGGCTCGCCTCCAAGGCCCGCCCCCGCCCCCGCCCCGCCCCTCCGGCCCGGCCGCTGAGGCGGGGCGGCAGGCCTCGTGCCCGCTCTGCGCCTTCGACGTGCGCGCGCACCTCGCCGCCGACCCCGCCACCCGCCCCTCCTCGGCCTCCGTGCGCCCCGCCCCCGCCCCCGCCCGCCCGCCCGCCTCACCCGCCCCAGCCCCGAGGCCCCGCGGCCCCCGAGGCCCCGGGCGGCGGCGGCGCTGCCGGAGTCGCCGTCGCGGCGGGCGGCGTGGGGCGAGGGGGCGGGGCCGGCGGTGCGGGCCGAGCCGGCGCTCCTGCCGGGGCCCGAGACGCCCCTCGAGCCCGAGGCGGCCCCGGCGCCCCCGCCCGCCCTCCCTTCTCCCACGCCGCCGCCGCCTCCCCGGCCCCCGGCCTCGTCCCCGCCCAGGCCGCCTGACCCCGCCCCGCCCGCCGCCCGCCGCCCGCCGCTGCGGCGTGTAACATTTCCTGCGCCGTAGCGTACATTCGCAGCTTGGGCAGTGGCCCCGTGTACTGTTTCCCTCGTCCAAGGCGCCCGCCCTGGGTGGCGTGATCTCGCGATCGTTCCCCTTCAAATTCGCTTCTCTGACTCTTTTTTCTCTCTCTCTCTCTCTCTGTGGAACCTGGGTTTTCTCTCGGTCGGGACTTATGTTGGACGGTCAGGCTGTCCATGTAACTTAGTAAATATTTATACTCAGCTTTACTACTAGGCTATGTCAGGATGCAGTTCTCGTATCGATCTATCAACCTAATGTCAACTTCTTGTGATTCGCGTAGAAGCTTTTTCAACTGAAAATGATCTCTTGTGTTTCTCGCGCGCGCTCGCCGAATCGTACAGATCTAGAGACTCTCTGGATCCTCTCTCAGATCTAGAGTCTCCATCTAGACGTGCCAGCCACGCGTACGCGGCCCGGCGGCCGCGTACGCGTTAACATTGGCCGGGCCATGTACATTGGCCATGCCATGATGGTGCGCCGGCTCCGCGCTGGCTGCAGCTGCGCGCGCCGCGGCGGGGCTCATGATCATGATCATGATATCGATCATATGCATGATCAAGCTCACGATCACTCAGTGTGATTGAGTCAGGCCGCCGGCCGGCGGGCGCGCGCCGTTAACGTTAAGCCGGCTCCGACTGCAATTGTACATTGCGCGAGCTCGAGCGCTAAATCGGTCGACGTGCCGGCGGCGGCTCGAGATCAAATTCCAGTCCGAATTGCTCTACCCCTTTCACGCTTTTCCTCGAATTGAAGCGGCGTGCCTCCGGCCCGCGGCCTGATCGATTAGACGTCTTCCCAGTAACAATGCGATGAGCAGCAGCAACCCGAACGCGCCCCGCGCAGTCGCCATCCGCGACGTCGGCCCGCCCGAGGTGCGACCAGCCGAGTTCCACTAATTGTCATCGCCGCACGCGCCCCGGCCTGACCATCTCAATCGCTTGTTTTTACGCTCAGGTCAAGATCGTGTTGATTGTGCGCCGATTTGTCCGCCGGCGGGCCAGGCCGCCGGCCGTGCTCCTTCAATGGCGGCCTGGACGGTGACACTTTTCGCAGGTTGCGGCATGTGTGGCAGTCGTTATCTTCTTTCTTCTGGTTATCCGATGGCTCCGCCGGTGCTTATCGCCACGCCCAAAGGGAGTTGCCGCGTACCGCCAGCCGAGCGCCGCGCAGGGAGCGGCGGCGCGTGGAGCTCGCGGAGCATGCTCGCATTGCCGCGGCTCGAGCTGAACTTCTTCGCCTGAAACAGCCGAAGGTGCGCCCGCAGGCCGCTCCCACTCGCCGCCCGCTCGCCGCTCTTGCGCGCAATCTCCCGCCGAGACCCCTGCTTCGATCCGCGCCGGCGAGGCCCCTCCGGCCGTGCTTAGAACACACGAGCTGGCCGTAGATCGTCTAGTTCCCGGCCCTTGCGGCCCCGCGCCGGTCGGGGCCCCGCCGGCCGACCCAGCCGCCAGAGCGCCCTCCGCTGGGGAGGACCTAATCTAGACGCCGGCCGCGCCGGCGGGCGGCCTGGCTGACGCCGGCCGCGCAGGCGGGCCTCCCCGCGGAGGCGATCGCGGCGCTGCCGGCGGCGCCCTTCGCCCCGTCGCCCCGCGCCGCCGCCGCCTCGCCGCCGGCGGGCGAGGGCTCGCTGCCGGCACCCGCGGGGGCGGGGGCCCCCGGGGCGGCCCGGGGCGTCGACGGACGCGGCGGCGTGCGCGCTGTGCCTGTCGGACTACGAGGCGGGGGAGCTGCTGCGGCGCCTCCCGTGCCGCCACGCCTTCCACGCCCCTGCATCGACCCCTGGCTCGCCTCCAAGGCCCGCCCCGCCCCCGCCCCGCCCCCCGGCCCGGCCGCTGAGGCGGGCGGCAGGCCTCGTGCCCGCTCTGCGCCTTCGACGTGCGCGCGCACCTCGCCGCCGACCCCGCCACCCGCCCCTCCTCGGCCTCCGTGCGCCCCGCCCTCCGCCCCGCCCCGCCCGCCCGCCTCACCCGGCCCCAGCCCCGAGGCCCCGCGGCCCTGCGGCGGCGGTGGCGCTGCCGGAGTCGCCGTCGCGGCGGGCGGCGTGGGCGAGGGGGCGGGGCCGGCGGTGCGGGCCGAGCCTGCACTCCTGCCGGGCCCGAGACGCCCCTCGAGCCCGAGGCGGCCCGGCGCCCCGCCCGCCCTCCCTTCTCCCACGCCGCCGCCGCCTCCCCGGCCCCCGGCCTCGTCCCCGCCCAGGCCGCCTGACCCCGCCCCGCCCGCCGCCCGCCGCCGCCGCCGCGGCGTGTAACATTTCCTGCGCCGCAGTGTACATTCGCAGCCCGGGCAGCGCTCGCTCGTGGTCCCGTGTACTATTTTTAGTATATTTCTGTATCCTATTAGCCCTGGGCATCGCAGCGTGCGTCGATAAGATTCAATGCAGTCTCGCGATCTTCTACCTTCGCTCCTTTATGGTTGCCTTTCTCTCGAATCCGGGCTGTATCTTATCTTATGTTAGATGATCAGGCTACCATGTAATTAGTACTTAGTAAGAATTCGAAGTCTACTCTTCTACTATTAATGGCTACGTCAGATTGCAGTTCTGCAGTTCCCGTATCGATCTTTCAGCTATTTGTCGATTTCTCGCGATGTGCGCAGGCTAGTTAAAACAACCTCTCGCGAACCTTGTACGCTAGTAAGAACAATACAGAAGCGCCCCAGTAAGAACGGTCCGGGCAGAGGGGCGGCGGGCGGGGGCGGGGGCGGGGCTAGCGCTGGGGGCGGGGCACGACGAGCATGCCGCAGGCGGCCGAGCGGTCGTCCCCCCGCGCCTCCCGCACCTGCCCCCCGCCCCCGCTCTCAGAGGGGGCGGGGCGGGATTCAGGGGGCGGCGCGCCGTGGCGACGATGCCGCGGGCGGCGAGGGCGGCGCGCCAGGCGGCGACGCGGCCCGGGGCGGGGGCCGGAAGCCGCCCTCCGCCGCCGGGCCGCCCCCGTGCGCGTTCCACGGGATCAGGTTCACCTGAGGCCCCGCGTGAGGCGGGGCCAGAGGCGAGCCGCGGGGGCGGGGCGGGCCTTGGCGGGGAAGGCGGCGAGGAGGTCGGCGACGGCGGCGGCGTCGGCGTCCGCGTCGTTCACGCCCCCGATCAGCACGTACTCCACGAACGCCTGCGGGCGGGTCGGGGGGAGGGGAGCGCGGGGGGGTGCGGGGGGCGCACGGGCTCCCCGCGCGCCGCCGCGTACTCCGCGAGTGCCTCCTGCGCCCCGGGCCCCCTCAGGGGGGGGGGGTACAGGGCCGGGCGGAGAGGGGGGGGCGGGGCGGGCCCGGAGCTCGGGGAGGGAGCAGCCGGGGCGGCGGGTGACGGGCATGAGGCGGGCGCGCTGCTCGGCGTTCGACGCGTTGAGGCTCACCGCCAGCCGCGCCCCCACCTCCCTGCGCCGGCCCTCTCAGCCGGGGCGGGTCCGGCGGTGCGGGGCGGGCGGGGGGCGCCTGGTGAAGCGGCGGATGGCGGGGACGAGGCCGGAGGTGGAGACGCAGAGGCGGCGCGGGGCGAGGGCGAGCCCGCGGGGGAGGCGAGCGTCGCCGCCGCCGCCGCCACCGCCGCGAAGTTGTCCAGCGGCTCCCTGCGGCCCGTGGGCGGGGGCGGGGCGGGAGGGGCGGCGGCGGGGGCGGCGGGGCGCACCCCATGCCCATGAAGACGCTGCCGGCGGGCGCCGGTGAGGCGGGGCGGGGCGAGGGGCGGGCGCAGCGGGGCAGCGGGCGGGGCGGACACGTTGGTGACGGGGGGCCGGCGGGCTCCACGAGCCTCCGCGCCTGCACCACCTGCCGCCCCGCCCCGCTGAGGCCCCGGCCCGGCGCCGGGGCGGCGGGGGGACCTGCTCGACGATCTCGCCGGCGGTGAGGTTGCGCAGGAGGCCCATCGTCGCCGTCAGGCAGACTGCCGCCCCGCCCCTCAGGCGGGAGCGCCGGCTGGGCGAGGCGGGCGCGGGGCGGGGCGCACAGGTGCAGCCCATCGCGCAGCCGACCTGCGGGCGACGCGGGCGGCGCGGGGCGGCTCACGGGAGCGGGCCGAGCGGGGCGGGGGGGGCGGGGCGGGGCCGGGCCTGGGAGGAGACGCAGACGGTGGTGCGGGGCCCGTCGGGGATGAGGACGGACTCGATCCGCGCCCCGTCCCGCAGCGCGTAGACCGCCTTGCGCGTCCCGTCGGCCGCCTCCGCCACCTCCACCAGCGCGAGCGGCGAGAGCGAGGCGCGGGCACGCAGCTTCGCGAGGAAGGCGGGGCCGTAGCCGCGCAGCTCGCCGACCTCCGCCGGCAGCGGCGCCCCGTCCGGGCCCTCGCGGTACATCGCCCGCCACAGGCTCCGCGCCCGCGCCGGCCGCTCCCCGAGCTCCTCCACCACGAACCGCTCCAGCTCCTCCGGGCTCATGCTCTTCAGGTCCGCCAGAGTCGCCGCCTGATCCGCCGGCTGCGCGCCGGGCGCCGCTGCGGGGACGGCGGAGCCCGGCGCCTCCAGCGCGGAAGCGCAGGGGTGCGAGTACGAGTACGGACTGCTAGCTCCTGCCGCGTGCCACGCGCACCGCCTCCGCAACGGGGCGCCGAAGAATCTCGCCGCTGACGCTGGCCGCCTGATCGGCTGCACGGCTTCGCTCGGCGGCGGCTGGCTGAGTATGGAAGCTCGTAACGGCATCCTGAGGCACAGCGGCGCCGCCGGGAGCGCGGCCGGGGCAAGAAAAGACGCCATCTCCAACTGGCTTCTGGCAATACGCAGGTTCGACTCCGCGAGGAAATTCTTTGTTTTCCTCGCGCGAAAAACGGGAGACCCCGCGAAACCGCCATGCGCCGCGGATCCCGGTCGGCGTTCCTTCGCTCTGAAAACTCTAAATATCTCTGCCGAGTGTCCAACCGAGCGGCCGCGCCGGAATGCGGCTGGCAATCGTGCGGCCGCCGGGCCTTGTCGGGCCAAATCGCACATGGACGCACCCGGCGCCTGCGGATGCGTGTTTAGATGCCCGAAGTTCCACTGCAGGTCGCTTGATCTCAAACTTAAGGGCCCGACGGGTGGTCCCACTGTCTTCATCCGCGATCGGAATTATTGCGTGCCCCGAGAACCACATAAATTCGGCGCAAGACCCCTGAGCCGCATTCTGGCGCGCCGAGACCGGCGCAGCCCATCAAAGGGGGTCGAGCTCGCCTCGCGGGCGCCCTCTTTAGCCATCAAGGAGAACACGATCAATATCATCACCAAAAACTCGTTTTCTCTTTGATGGTTTGGGCTGGTCTTGCTGCCCAAATCCGGTGTAGCACGCGTCTGGTGGCCTGGTCGGAAGCCACTGAGACAGCGCCAGCGGAACCGCTGCTGAGCGCAAGCATGCTACATCGTCACCCCTCTGAATTAAAGAAATTAAAAATCTAAGAGTTCCATTCTTGGTCCGTGGCTCAGGATCGGATCGTGTACGTCATCTCGCCGGCGATCTGAATTGAAGAATATCCTGAAGCAGCTGTGAGCAGTCAGCAGCTGGCCGCGGCCCCAGTGGCATCCGTGGTTATCATGCGCTCGAGCTCGTAAGCTTCTAGCTATATATTGCTCGCACCACGGCGGCGGCGGGCCGGGTGCGCATGCGACCCTCGGAGGCCGCAGCTGCAAGATCCGATGATCGCGAAAGAAGAAGGCCGTAATCTTGAGCAAAATCTATAACGTCAAATGACGGCTCGATCTTAAGCTTTTAGATCGCGATCGCACCGCCACGGCCTAGCGCGTGCGAGCCGCAGCAGCAAGAATTATAATTAAAGAAACTCCTAGAAACTTGAAAGGCGCGTCGCCACTAGCGCGCGCTCGCGCCCGGCGGCCAGGCACGAGGCACTTGCGGTGAGCTCTGCAGCTGAAAATTTCAAATGCACTCTAGATTTAGATCTGCGCGTGGCAAGCTCGAGCTCGAGCTTAATTACGATCGCATGCGCAGTCCGAATTTCCAGGGGAGCTCGAGGGGGGGAGGTGGGGAAGGGGGGAGGGCAGTGTGGCGCGAGGGCCGCCACCGCGCGCGCATCCGTGTTGAAAATTTTGTCTTTATGCGTGCCGCAGTGCACACGTGTCACCGCCGGATCTGCGCGGGAGCCTGATACTATAGCTAGCCGGTACACCCCCGTCGTGTGAGATCGGGAGATTTAATTATAAAAGAGGCTAGCGCTGGCATGGTTAGCGGGTGAGTACTCCGGGAGATCTCATGATCTCTAGAGCTCGAGCAGGCGAAGGAGAACTCCGGGAGATCTCATGATCTCATGACCCGGAGAAAAAAGGTGAAAAAGAATGAAGGTGAAAAACGAATTAAGAGAGATGGCAGCTAGATCGAGAGGGACTATAATTAAGTGGGGCGGCATTTTCCGCCTTTTTGCGATCACCAGCAGTTTGATTGCGACTGCCAGCAGCTCTAGGTCTTGCGGGTCATGGACGTCGACGCGTACGGCGATCGCGACTAAATCAAGGCCATTTCTTTATATTTAATTTGCCTTGCCGCGCAGACGCTTCTGATCTAGGTGTGCGCGTCTCGCGGGTGGTCTCCCGTTCCGGCGCCGGCTTAATGGGCCTTCAGGATGCGGGCTTCCGCGCGCACTTGTTCTGAAGTGAAAACTAAAACTCGCCTCGGCTGCTCGTGAGAGTCTAGATCTTCTCCGGTCCGCGAAATTCGCGGTACACGTAAAACCCGCGTCGATCACAACGCAAAATTTGAGCGGGTTCCGAGCCACGGCCACCATGGCCAGCGCGCGCGGCCGCGCCCGTACGCGTACGCGTCGACGTACGCGTCGCAGATCTCGCCAGTCGACCGCGAACTTCGCGGTCTTTGTCGCAGGTCTTCTCGGGCAAGCGTTTTGAAATTCTCCGAGTCGAACGATCTTCGAATTCGCAGCCTGGCAGGAATATTAAGAGATTCGAGCGGTCGTCGCAGCTTCTTATATTAATTTCTGGCCGCGGGCAATTGCAAGCTCGATCGCGCTGAGCTTCGAGCGCAATCGTCTCGCGAAATTCGTGATTTCGCATGTCTATAATTGTTTGATCTTATTCGTGATTTAATTTGATTGTAGATTTGATCTTGGCCCATCGCAGGTCTTTAATTTGCGGGCGGGTCGTCGGGAGTCCTGCATGCGCGAGCACGCCCAAGTGCACGAATACTAAGTTAAGTATTGCTGCTCCGGCTTGAACCACTATACATGCGATATCCGCCTCCGGGTCCCGATATTGTGATGCCACTCGCAGGGCCGATGGCGATATCTTAAAGCTATCACAAGCTTCATTATCTTAAGGATCCCGGGATGCGCAGATCTAGAGCTCAGTGGCTCGCGTTGCATGCATATGGTGCGTGCCGCCTCCGGATCCTGTAGAGAAACACATCTTCATGATCATTCAAAATCCGATCCGGCGGGAATTATAATAATATGTCGATATTTGTTCGAAGACGACCGTACTACGATACCTGGGCGTGCCACACCGCGGCCGCACCGGTACCCCATCGAAATTCGATATGTTTTACTTTATAAAAATTAATGCTGTGGTACGACGTCTAGATCTTTAGCTAGATCTTGAGCTTCTTTAATTTCCTCATCGGTGGCGCGGTCTGTGATGGGTTTTATCTCCAGCCTGTGCTGATGCGAGCCTCGCACTCGACGTGACATTCAATTAGTCTGAGCCGCCGCCCCCGTTGGTTTCCTCTTCAGCCTCGACAGCTCGCGATCGGTTCCGGTGGCACAGGTCTTCCTCTTCCCTTCGCGGCCTTCGTTCGGGCGCCTTCGGGTTCGGACCTGAGCTCGCGGCTCCGGATCCTCGAGCCCCGCTCCCGCGCCTGCGGCCGGGGCCCCTCTAAATTGAATCTAGATTCCCGGATATCAATGCTACCGATCTCTCATCTAGAATGGGATCCCTCGTTGCAAAGTCGTTGGTAATTTCTTCGGCTGTGATGAAATCGTTATCTTGATGATTTGAGCCCTGCGCTCATGCTGATTACCAAAACGTATGAGCCGAATTCAGCGCTTTGTTTCATTTCGGCTGGGAGACCAGCGCTTTAATCTATTCCGTCCGCCTTTATTTCGATATTGAATCGTTTTCCGCGGTCATTTTATAAAACCCGCGCCGAATCCGATTCGAGCGTGTTCCGAGCACCGGCGCCTCGGCTCCTCGCAGCTCGCAGGCTTACACGGTCTTCTTCGCAGGCCTTGGTCATCGCGGGCAAGCCCTTCGAACTCGCGGGGAATTGCAATCTGCAAGCCCGATCGCGATGGGCCACGAGCGCTAGCCCTCCTCCCCGCTGGGCGCGCGGCCGCTAGCGCTGGCTTAGCCCAAATTCGGTCATTATAATAATATTAATATAAATTTGATTAAGGTTCAGGTACCATGCCACATCCGCCTCCCGGAGTCCACCGCTCGTTTCCTTCGCGTTGTTGGTGTCTGATCATGATCGCTGCGTCTCGTCGCAACTACAAATCTTCGCGGGCAATTGCAAGAGCTTCTTTTAATTTTAATTTTGCTCTCTCCTCGCCTCCACGCCCTATCCGTCCGCTGTTCCGGAATCTTATCGTTTCGGCTTCGAGCCCGAGCTTGCAATTGTAGCAGGCATCGGCAGGCCTGATTGCGAAGCTCAGCGGCTTCAAGGCTTAAGCTTTGCCTATGTAACGTACGTTTCTAGATCTAGTATCTATTTAATTCGATTTATTCGAATATTAGTCCGCTTCGAGCTTTTTTTTTTTTGGTGAATTACCGGCCACAGCCTCTAGTCTACTCCAGCACTGTGGGGGCGTGTACAGGCAAGGTGGGACATGATCGATCGGAATTATGTGGAGCGGGCGGGATTCGAAGGCGGGATTCTCATCGCAGGGCGATTCGAACACGGGAGGCATGAATCAGACAGCGTGTATGATAACCACACCGCTACGAGCTTTACTGCAGCGGCCAGATCTAGATATCGATTAGAATATATATATAATGAATCAATTATAATTATCTCGCCTTATAATCACGGCCTTCAAACTCAAGTACCGCCACGGTGTCACGAAGGTCAGCCAACCCGACCTATAGCTTCCTTGAGCTGGCGGTGGTCGGTGATGGATAAAATAAAATTGTTTCCTTTATTTGATACGAGCCTCGAGCTCGTTTTGATATATATATCAACCCACTCTGAGCCACCGCATAGAACATAAGCCTCCAGCCTCATTCTTGCCAATTGCGCCCAGCGCTAGCCGCAATCGCAAATTAAACCAATATAAATCGAGTTCGAAATCTCAGTCGCGCTTAAATTTTCCGCGAAAGCCGCATCCGTCCACTAAGCTTGACGCATTTTTGCCGCGGTGCGCAGTTCGAATCGGATTCGCGAAACAAGTTTGCTACAACTGCGAGCGGTCTGTGCTCGCGAAATTCGTCCTGGGATCGATATCGATGTTCAAAGACCTGACCAAATCTGCGCTCCGTCTGAAGCCCTCCGGATCCTGCGACCGCTTTGCTTTCTCTTCTTCCACCATATCATAGTATCTATTCCGCTGGAAGTTTCTGCAGACGAACAAATTCGAGCATCGCACTCGATGTGATCTTCACGAGTACTTCTTCGTCTGAGCCGCCGTCCCCGAGCTCGCCGCCTCCTGTTATCGTTGTGTTAAATATTTCCTCTTCCGCCTCCGGTCCACAACTCGTGCGTGATGATGAGTCGTCAGCCGCTGAGCTATGATTTAAGTTCGAATACGAAATCCGTCCCTTGCTGCGTCTGAAAATATTCGATTTACGCGATGATCATGCATATGATAGTTTTCGACGTCCCCAGCTAGCGCTAGCCTTTTTCAGCTGCCGCCACCCCTCGAATGCATGCGCATGACCACGTTCACAGGTACCGGTGGATCACGTCGTGTATATGTACATGTCTTGCTGTGGCTGCATGCGCGCTTCGATATCGGTTCGTGAACGCGTGCATATGCATCGCTGCAGGCCGTGTGATCATGATGAGATAAGACTATGTTTGATGCGAGCCCTTCCGTTAAGCTCGCTCTGAGAACACCCAAGTCTCCTGAGCCGTCGCACTCGCCTGCAGCTGGCCCTGCTGCCCGGCCCCCTACCCGCATCCCGGATCGGACGTCGGCCCCTCTAATTACAGTGCAGGCCGGCGCTTAAGCTTCGAACTCCGGAGGCGTGGATCAGGAATCGGGTGGGGGGTGTTGTTAATTCGATTCCCGCGCAGCTGCAGTGCGCGCGTACAATCCCGCATGCGCACAACTGGTGCGGTGCGCGCGCGCGGGGCGGGCCCGGGGTCGCCTCGCCGAGGGAAGAGGGGCGGGGACAGAGGTTAAATTGATAGAAAATAAAAAACATTAAGGAGGATACTAATTATAATCGTGGCACACACTGTGATATTTCTCTATTCTGTATCAGCCCTCCTTAATCATGATCATGAGCGTCCCTTCGAATTCGCGATCGAGCGCAGATTCGGGCTCGAGCTCATTCGACCCGCTCATTCATATGTATGCTCGAGCTCCGACATCAGCTCGCGATCGCGACGTCGACCCGTATACGTATTACGGTAGGCCTCGCGATCGACTCGAACCCCGCTCCGGTCCCGCCCTCGGGCCAGCGCTCCTCTAGATACAAGAGATCCACATTTCCAATTATCGGATAGCAATGCTATAGCTATCCCGACTCGCGATCGGCGATATATATCGATCATCCGTATCGCCAAGTTGTTAGTAGTTAGTAATTATAATCGCTTCGGCTGTGATGAAATCGTTATCTTGGGCATGATGATTTGAGCCCTGAGCTCATGCCCATGATGTTGATTACGTACGTACACCCCCCCCGCTTCAGCCGCACGTACACCTCGCCCTCCACGCCGTGTGCAGCGTCTTCGACCCTCGCTTCAGCCGCACGTACACCTCGCCCTCCACGCCCGCCGCCACGTCCGCGAGCTCCTGCACCTCGATCTGCGCGCTCTCCGCTCAGCCCGGCCGCTCCCAATGACGATGACATGCATATGGCCATGGTTCACGCGGAGACGCGGCGACAATGCGGACAGAGCGGCGCTCGTGGGGCGGTGCGATGGCGCGTCACGGCGCGGCGTACGCGGCCCGAAAAGCCCCGGGAAAGCGCTTTAAGAGGCCGCGCCGCGCCCCGCGCCCCAGCGAGCGAACTGGTTCACATGGCGGGGCCGGGAAGCGCGGCGCTCGGTAGTCCCGCGGACGCGTGCGCGGACCTGGAAGCGGTAGCGCAGGCCCTTCTTGCCCACGTGCCGTAGAGAGAACGGCATCGGCATCGCGTCGCCGCAGTCGCCGAGTCGCCTGCTTCTCGCGATCGCTTGTTATAGACTATAGAAAACCTCGCATGCGCAGGCAGCTCAAAATAATAGGGTTGCCGAATCAATGCCGATTCATCTGAACTTTCAGCACATGTACGTATACCGGTACACGGAACACGGTACAAGTACAACAAGTCTGGCCCCTAATTAGTACAAGTTAATCGTACAACGTTAACCCGCTGAAACTGATCATGAATTTTGCTGAACTAATTAATGGCAATTTAATGCATTATTTTGCTGAACAATGCGCGAGGACCATGCATATGGCAGCCTTTGGCAGAGAACGGGCGCCAGCAGGACTTGAACCGAGGCAGCCTGCCTCGGCTGCCCTAGCGCCGGCTAGCGGGCTAGTACGGTAGCGGCCCCTACTAGGCTAGTCACTGAGTAGCGGGGTCTGAGCCTCTGAGGCCCCTACTAAGGCTAGCCTGGCTACCGTAGAACACAAAAATACCGCGCCCACTTAATTACCGCGGTACCAAATTACCGCGCCTAGAATTTGTAAAAACGCGGTAATTTGGTCCCGCCGCGACTCCCGCGGTAATTTGCTGCTGAGAAGTTGCCCTAGACAGTACCCCCCATAATTACCGCCCCATACAAGCCTCAAATTTGTAAAAACGCGGTAATTTGGTACCGCGGTATTTTGCTCTATGGCGGGCCGGGTTTTGAAACGCGGTAATTTATGCCGCGGTAATTAAGTGCCCGACGGTAGGCAGCGGACTCCGGGAGGCCGCGCCGCGGGCAACGCTAAGTTTTTTTCTGCCTTGCCTAGATTGTGCAGTCCAGACTTTCAAGTTACTGCCACTTACTGGTAGGCAGCTGCCTCAGCCTGCCTGCAGGGCGGGCCAGTGCAGGCCCACTGCAGGCTGCAGGCTGCAGCCAGAGTTCCAAAATTTTTTGTGGGCCCAGGAGACCCCCAAAAATTTTTAAAACTTTTTAAAAATTTTTGAAAAATTTCTCAAAAATTTTTGCCATACAAACGAGAAGGCACGTTCCAGAGGCGCGCAAACGCGCTCTAAACGTGCTCTTAAGGTCCTCTTAACATTCTTGTAGCATGGGAAGTGGTCAGAAGTTTTATTTCGAGCCCATTTGGGCGAAGACACACTCATGAATTTCCTAGGGCTCGCCAGGGGTACAGTGAGGTCTGACCCTTATCGACGTGCAGAGTGCCCCTATCGCATTGCTTATCGCTTAAACTTCATTATACATGCAAGAGATACGTAAAGGAAGCTTATTACGACGTGTTCTGCACGAGAAAAGGGCCCCCCGAATATTTTCTCGAGCAAAATTTTTTGAGCGTCCAGCCGAGACCAAAAAATTTTGCAAAAAATTTTACAAAAAATTTTGTTTTATTTTTCGAAAAATTTTTCGGCCGGAACCCTGGCTGCAGCCTGCATATCATAGTATGCATGGGGCCGCATAATGCCCGCATTGGGGCGCCGCCGGATCGGACTCTTCGGAGGCTCCGACTCCTCGGAGCCGGCGCCGGCGCGGCATCAATGCCCGGAATCGATCATCGGAATCGATGATCGGATCACTGAGAGTCAGCGGCATACGCATCCGAAATTTCCGAATCGATCCGATGCACTGCCGCCGGCAGGGTTCCGGTCGGAAACTTTTCCGGAAAACAATTCCAAAAATTTTCTGAAAAGTTTTGCGAAAATTTTCTGTCTCGCCCGAACTGCCGAAAATTTTTGCGGGGAAAGAATTTCTTGTGGCGTTTTGCCCCCGTCAAACACGTCGAAAAGCAGCATCTTTACGTGTCTTTTGCGTGCATATGGAAGTCTTAGTGATATCTGATGTGATCAGAGCACTCTAGACTTCGATTTGGCTCGAGCTCAACTTTCTCTGGTACGGTGGCAGGGGTGCACTCTCGCCCAGATGGGTTCTTATAATTCTTTCCGCGCTCTATTCTGCGTCGAAACATCAACAAAAGCCTTAGGAAGCGGTTTAGGCGCTTAGATGTTGGTGGCAAGCTCGGAATCTTTGTTTCTATGGGGAAATATTTCGGAAATATTTCGGAAATCTTTCGGAAATATTTCAAAAATTTTTGGGGCGTCCTTGGCCTGAGAAAATTTTAGGAACCCTGACTGCCGGAGTACTACCGGGTAGTCTGCCGCAGACGTCGACTGCCCGCAGTGCGGCGCCGGTTGGGCATGACGCCGCCGGGCCGGCATCGATATCCGATGATCATGCCGGCAATGCCCGGCATGTTCCGAGTACTACGGTACTGTAAGGTCATTATAACGTGTTCCACCCCCCCTGACGGCCCAGTGACGGGCCTCATTCCACGTATTTCACCGCATTTGAACGTCTTCTCGATAATAAAACGATAATAAACCATCTTAGAAGTTAGAAGCAATATCGAGCTCTTAAGATATGCTCGCCGACGGCAATTGCAAATTGCAATAGCAAGCGACCGCTGCTGCGGACGCTCAGGTGTCAGGGCCCTTGGTGTGCACCCCCCCCAGGAGCATTTGCTTCAATTCCCGGAGGGATTGTTGTATATGGTCATGGTGCAAGGCAGGGGGCGGCGAGCGGGGCGCTCCTTGGTGGAACAAATACGTAGGCACATGCACCGGGCATGGCAGCGGCCAGGCAGGCAGTCCCTGGCAGCCGATCCTGGCATAGTGAACAGGAGCCCGGGGCGCGGCGCCGGCGAGCTAGTAGCGTAAGAGGTCTTTGTATCATACATACAAGTGGTTCGTGTGGCCGGGCGGGCTGCGCGCGCGCTGCCCTGGACGCGCGCCCGTCGAGCGTGCGGGCGCCAGCTCGGGCACTCAGATGCATGCCGGCAGCGCTCAAACCTACCACGGATGCGATGCTAGGTCGCTGAAGATGCTGCGCGCGCCCGACGCGGCCCAGCACTCGGTTTTGACGACAGCGTCAAGGGAGGGGGGGTGCAGTGAATTTTTCGACCGCGGGAACAGCCGGCGGCAGACCGCCGGAGAGCCGCCCCAGCCGGCCAAAACAGCGATAGCCTAGTGCACGGAGCTGCGGGCGCTCATTGCGGTTCGCCTCGCAATGAGCGGCTTCGAGATTTACATCGACCCGGAGATTCTGGAGGAGTATGTGGCTCAGAAGAGAAAGGCGAGGGAGATCGTGGCTCTGCTGCACGAGGAGCACCAAATCCAGATTTCGATGCGCGCCCTGCGCTACAAGCTCAGCGACCTCGACCTCTCGACGGACTACTCTCTCTCAAAGGAGGCAGTTTACGATGTCGTAGAAGAAGCGGCGACTTTGTGCGGCGACGGATACGGCTACGACGCGATCCGCGGGGCGCTCAGGGCCGCGGGCATCACTGTGGCGAAGTCTAGCCCGAGGTGGAGCACAGGAGGCTGATGTCTTCGAGCTCCTCCGACGTGCCGTCGTGGCGCTTCTCGAGCACGAATTCCATGTTCTCGGCGTCCAGATTCTGAAACACAGTCGTCTTGAGCAGCCGCAGGACAACGTCAACGGGGCGGGCGTTGAGCATGTCCGGCTTGAAATGCACAGGCGGCGCATCCGGGCTGCCCTTCCTGTGGATCACGACACGTTCGATTTCTCCCGCGGGCACGGAGCCCGCCGCGGGTGCCGCCGGTGCCGCCATGTTCAAAAATTTGCCGCCGAGTTTGAATTGACGTATACCGGGGGGGGGGGTTGCACACGTTAGTCCCTGATACTCAGGTTCCCGTGAAGGAAATTGAATATATTTAATATAATAAAATATTCATCATAATGTATCATAATGCGTTATAACGTTATACTGTAGGAATGCTTAAATTGCCGCGTAGTTAAATTGCCGAATTCGACCAAAACCGGAATTGCCGTGGCGATAAATTGCCGAATCCAGAGTCTGCTCTATGGCGGAATAGGAAAATTTCTACCCCCCAAGCAATTGCCGTGATGCTAAATTGCCGAATTCGGCCTCTCGGCAATTTACGGCAATTTAAAACATCGGCTAAAAAAGCATTCCTACAGTAATGTCGTTATAATGACATCATTATAACGTCCCAATTTCCGCGGCCCGGAGACGTTATAATGCCAGTCCTAATTAATTAACGAAAAAGTTTGTATGGCGGAAACTGCGCCTCATTCCGGCAGCTACTAGCCTAGTACTAGGACTGTACCAGGAGGCTACTAGAACTTACCCGGTAGCTAATTTACATAAGGGCAAGATCTGCCACAGACTGCCAGCCGCTTCATGATCAGGGCCAAAGTTCAGGCCCCTGGAGTTTCCGCCCGGCGCCCACTGCCAGTTCGCCAGTTCATATTTCTCATAGAGAAGGGTCCGGATTTCAAACGACATAAATTTGACCGTCATATTTTCCTAACTCGTAGCGGTCACAGTGTACACCGGGGCCGGTACTACGGTACCGGTAGGCTGCGGTAGCCCGGCGGTAGGCCCGGCACGGTATATATACGTCACGGCGTATACGTACCGCGCGCGTACTACGGTAGAGGCTAGTCGCCGCGGCGCGTACGTGGAGCGCGGCTGAGCGCCTCGATTCCCCTGCCCGGCTCGCAGCGCGCGGCGCTCTTCCGAATTTCGAATCCTCTAGATCTCGCCTTCAATCTGCCAGGCTAGAATTCGATCATGGTGGCGGCCGACTTGCAGGCCGAGGTCCTGCCTTCGCCGGGGTCATGCGACACTCTCAGCACGACTCCAGGCGTTCTCATCGAGAAGGTACACGTCGGGTCCCTCCCGCTGCATGCGCGTGCGCCCATTTCGAATGGTATCTGCTGCCTGCAGGGAACGTACGAGCTTCCGTTCTCTGAGAGCGGCAAGATCCGCGCCTCCGGCTCCGAAGAGGTTCGTGTGATGCGTTTGCATATGCTCGCGTGGGCGCTCACATCTTAACGTGCTCGAGCTTATCCATGTCCACGCGCAGTACCATGGTTCCGGCATGTATACAGCCCCCGCGACCGAGACCCAGAACTTCACGTGCGCTCCCAATGCTCAAAATTTTTAAACTTAACGCGTGATCATGATCTTGATATCGATCGATATATATCGCGAGCACGTGCACATTCATATATGTATTGCATAAATTAATATATAGTGCTTGGAGCATTAAGAATTTGAATGATATTAGCGCGCATGCTTCTAGCTATAGCAAATGAGAGCGAATCGAACGCGAGGCCTTGGCGCGCATGCGCAGGTACACCGATGAGTTTGTGGAGAAGAGGACCTTCGACGTGACGGATTCGTACACTGAGACGGGTACGTGTGGCGGACCCGCAATATATTGCAAGTTTCGTGTCCAGCAGCTGCGTGAGCTCTTGCAGGCGGCTACGTTCTCCGCCAGATCGTGACGCCCCAGAAGGTTTACTACGGAGAGTTTACGAAACTCCCGTGCGCATGTGCATTCTTTGGGGATGACGATTATGCGTATGATGGTTGAACGCAGTAACTTGGCCTACGCCCAGTCGCCTGGTGCGCACGATCACAATCTGCGCGCCCGTGATCATGAACACCCAAACCGACCCACGCACATCAGCGCCGGATGCCGTGCAGTGGACGCGAGACCCGTCCTCGGAGACGTTTGCCGGAACGAGCGCCCCCCAGGAGTCCGCTCGTCTCCCGGACGGGCCTCGGGTCCCCGTGGAGGGCGTCCAGGGCCAGTGGACGCCGATCGCGCCGCCGCAAGTCACGACCGGCAGCGCTACCATCTCGTACGAAGCCCCCCAGCAGTCGTGCGGAGACAGCTTCTGGTGACCACGCACCCCTTCGCCTCGGCGCGCCGCGCGTGGATTGTGTGTTGACCGGCGACACGCCCGCAGCCTCAAGTCGCAGCTGCCCGCGATCGCGATGGAGAAGGGGACGGAGATGAAGGCGCCCGGAGCACTGGACGCCGACCTCGCTGCGGGGCTGCAGCTGAACGAAACCCTGCTCCGCGCCCTCGAGCTCAACGTGCGTTGCTGCCGTGCACGCCCCACCGACCAGGGCTCAGTACTATTGCCACGGTGTCTAACATGCATATGCATTGTTCGTGATCAATGCTCTGCGACAGGACGTTGACCCCGTCACGGCGCGCGTGACCGAGCAAGCCTTTTCTGGCGAGCAGCTTGTCATGGTACGGCTTGCGCGCGCGTCCCCGCTGGACGAACATGCGCATCTGCTGACGGGGCCGGGGGCCCGCAGGACTTCGGAGTCATCCCTTACAAGCTCAATTACGACGTGCGTACCCACGGCCAGGAATCACGTCTGGTCGCGGAAAATGGTAACCATGATCTTTGGAATTGATCTAAATACGCCTCACTGCAAAGACTTAATAAATAAAACTCATTCATTTCCTCTCCGCGCAGGCACGTATTACACTACGCGGGTTCGAAATTCGCTGAGCTTCCGTGAATTCGCGATAAACTTGAAATGCTTGCCGTCATTTCTTCCGAATTCGTCGATTAGCATTGCGAGCTATATCTAGCCCGAGCATTCGACGTCTAGCTATAGATATCGATCTTGTTAAAAAAGTTCTTCGCACATGTACTCACGCGGCTGTCGACGCCTGCAGACGGGGGACGTCACTGGACAGGGCACCTACAAGTACATGCACGGCGGCCTCTACATCGCAGACTACGCGAAGCCCGGGCTCGAGGCGAGTCGGCGATCGGATCCCACTATATAGCTATTTGAACGGCAGCGGCGGCGCACGGTCGCCCCTATATAAGAGATCGATATATCTGAGATCATTCTCTAGTATCAGAAATCTGAGATATGGTCAAAATTAGGTGGGGACGTACGAGATCTACGCGCGGGACAACCGAACCGGGATGGAGGTCGCCAAGGGGACCCCGGCGGAGAGCGTCGACCCCAACCAGGTCCGTTGTTCCAGGGAGCCGTCGTCCGAGATTTCCAGGCGGGCAGCCCCGGCCGCAGGGGGGCCTGACCAACGAAACCGCCTCGCATGCACGCAGGAATACTGGGCGGGGAGTGCGTTCCCGTCGGGGGAGCCGACCATCGCGCTGAGTGCCGAGCCTACGGGCGAGCGTGTGCGCCTCTACACCCCGGCACCCATCTGCATTCTGCTGTGTGTGCTCGATATATATATACTGACAAATCAAATCTTTTTTGGGGGACGTACGTGCACAGATCCCTACTACCGAAACGCGTGACGAGTCCGGCGACACCAACCTCGAGCCGAATCTGACAGTGGCCGGGTCAGTATTCGTACTGGTACTAGTGCTCACCACGTGCCTTCGCGATCTTGAATCGCTTGTACACATCAAATCCGCGTGCACGTGCGCCTGTACGTATACCTGATGCGTGATCGGCACGGACAGAGAGCCCGAGCTCACGGCCGAGTTCAAGACGCCGATCCCGGGCCCCCAGTCCTGCACCACCGGCGAGTGCCTGGCGGTCGAGGGCCCCGCCAGCAACGCAGCGGACCTCCTCACGTCCGGCTGCCCGTGAGTGCTGGCGCTTGCCGTCCGAGTGCGCACACTCGTTGCGGTCTTATCTGCGCACGTACGCCCAGCGGCGACTCGGCCAGCTGCGAACTCGCGACGAGCCACAAGTGCCCGGCGATGTTATATTGCGACGACTTCCTGGGCAAGATGACAGCGAACAATGTTGTTATCCAGGAAGCCCCGCCCCAGTGCGTGCAACATCCGAAACCTGTGCATGTTTTCGCGCACTCACGCCGAATCACACGATGGGCAGGGCGAAGCTCGGACTGCTGCTGGTGAGCTCCGAAAACCCGGCGGGCTACACGTTCTCCGGCACCGAACAGCTGTGGTCTTCGGTCTTCGCGGACAGGAGCGAGGTCCCCATGAGCGAGGTAGGAGCGGCGCTCGAGCCTTTCCAGGAGCCGTTCGGGGGCGTCCAAAAGGCGCTGGCGGGCGTGGCGCGGTACGACGCGCTGGGCGACAGCGACGGGAACCTGGACAAGTCGGAGCTCCTCGCCTGCCGCGGGCCGATCATGGAGGCGGCGTACTTTGGCATAAAGCCGGCGTACTTTGGCATTCCGGAGGAAAGGGCACCGGGGATGGTGTATTGCGACGACTTCCTGGGCAAGATGACAGCGAACAATGTTGTTATCCAGGAAGCCCCGCCCCAGTGCGTGCAACATCCGAAACCTGCAGCTGTGCATGTTTTCGCACATTCACGCCGAATCACGCGATGGGCAGGGCGAAGCTCGGACTGCTGCTGGCGAGCTCCGAAAACCCGGCGGGCTACACGTTCTCCGGCACCGAACAGCTGTGGTCTTCGGTCTTCGCGGACAGGAGCGAGGTCCCCATGAGCGAGGTAGGAGCGGCGCTCGAGCCTTTCCAGGAGCCGTTCGGGGGCGTCCAAAAGGCGCTGGCGGGCGCGGCGCGGTACGACGCTCTGGGCGACAGCGACGGGAACCTGGACAAGTCGGAGCTCCTCGCCTGCCGCGAGCCGATCATGGAGGCGGCGTTCTCTGGCATAAAGCCAGAGGAAAGGGCACCGGGGATGGTGTATTGCGACGACTTCCTGGGCAAGATGACAGCGAACAATGTTGTTATCCAGGAAGCCCCGCCCCAGTGCGTGCAACATCCGAAACATGTGCATGTTTTCGCACATTCACGCCGAATCACGCGATGGGCAGGGCGAAGCTCGGACTGCTGCTGGCGAGCTCCGAAAACCCGGCGGGCTACACGTTCTCCGGCACCGAACAGCTGTGGTCTTCGGTCTTCGCGGACAGGAGCGAGGTCCCCATGAGCGAGGTAGGAGCGGCGCTCGAGCCTTTCCAGGAGCCGTTCGGGGGCGTCCAAAAGGCGCTGGCGGGCGCGGCGCGGTACGACGCTCTGGGCGACAGCGACGGGAACCTGGACAAGTCGGAGCTCCTCGCCTGCCGCGAGCCGATCATGGAGGCGGCGTTCTCTGGCATAAAGCCAGAGGAAAGGGCACCGGGGATGGTGTATTGCGACGACTTCCTGGGCAAGATGACAGCGAACAATGTTGCTATCCAGGAAGCCCCGCCCCAGTGCGTGCAACATCCGAAACATGTGCATGTTTTCGCACATTCACGCCGAATCACACGATGGGCAGGACGAAGCTCGGACTGCTGCTGGCGAGCTCCGAAAACCCGGCGGGCTACACGTTCTCCGGCACCGAAGAGCTGTGGTCTTCGGTCTTCGCGGGCAGGAGCGAGGTCCCCATGAGCGAGGTAGGAGTGGCGCTCGAGCCTTTCCAGGAGCCGTTCGGGGGCATCCAAAAGGCGCTGGAGGGCGCGGCGCGGTACGACGCGCTGGGCGACGGCGACGGGAACCTGGACAAGTCGGAGCTCCTCGCCTGCCGCGAGCCGATCATGGAGGCGGCGTTCTCTGGCATAAAGCCAGAGGAAAGGGCACCGGGGATGGTGTATTGCGACGACTTCCTGGGCAAGATGACAGCGAACAATGTTGCTATCCAGGAAGCCCCGCCCCAGTGCGTGCAACATCCGAAACATGTGCATGTTTTCGCACATTCACGCCGAATCACGCGATGGGCAGGACGAAGCTCGGACTGCTGCTGGCGAGCTCCGAAAACCCGGCGGGCTACACGTTCTCCGGCACCGAAGAGCTGTGGTCTTCGGTCTTCGCGGGCAGGAGCGAGGTCCCCATGAGCGAGGTAGGAGTGGCGCTCGAGCCTTTCCAGGAGCCGTTCGGGGGCATCCAAAAGGCGCTGGAGGGCGCGGCGCGGTACGACGCGCTGGGCGACGGCGACGGGAACCTGGACAAGTCGGAGCTCCTCGCCTGCCGCGAGCCGATCACGGAGGCGGCGTACTTTGGCATGAAGACCGAGCCCGAGCTCGGGGAGGTGAGCTCCTCGGAGCCCGAGCCGGCACCCGAGGAGGGCACCTGGCCCGAGCCGGCACCCGAGGAGGGCACCGGGCCGGAGCTCGAGCCGTTGAGTTCCCCGGGGCCCGAGCCCGAGGAGGGCATCGAGCCCGGGTTCGAGGAGGGCACCGGGCCCCGGTTCGAGGATGACATTGGATTCGTCCACTGCGACGACCTGGTGAAGAAGCTGGAGACGGATCCCGAACTCCAATTCCTCCCCGCTCCGTGCGTGCCGCCCCCACCCCCGCCCCCGCTCCCGCCGAGGCCCCGCCGGGGCTCAAGGGGCGCGCCTTTGGGGCGGGGGCGGGCGCGCAGGGTGAAGCTGTCGATGGTGCTGGAGAGCGCCGACAACGAAATGGGGTTCGCCTTCTCGGGCACGGAGGAGATCTGGGCAGGGACCTTCGGCGACGCAGAGGAGATCAGCAACGACGCGCTGCTCTACTTGGAGGAGATCGGCCAGCTCACCTCGCGCGCGTACAACATGGTCGAGCTGTACGACGCCATCGGCGACCGCGACGGGAACCTCGACAAGTCCGAGTTCCTCCACTGCGCCGACCCCATCCCCGCCAGCGGCGACGTCGGCGCCAGCTACCTCACCCAGGTGCGCATGCGGAGGCCGGCGTCGACGTCGACCCCGGCGCTAGCGCCACCCGCGCCGCACAGGCAGACGCGCCCCCTAGTAGGGCCCTGGAGGCTGCTCTCCCGTTTCGGTTGAACCCCGAATCGAGTGGCCGCCTTGGATTTGGATTCGGTCGGGGTTCTAACCGCCCCCTCGCGATCGCGCGCCCAGGACTTCCGCGCCGACCAGCCCGAGGAGGCGGCTTCGGAGGCGGAGCTCGAGGTGGAGCTGGCGGAGGACGCGGCGGCCGAGGACGCCGCCGCCGCCGCCGCCGAGCTCGCCGCCGCCGACGAGTAGCGCCCGCAGGTCGCCTCCTGTAGCTCTAGCTAGCTGCCGCACGCGGCCGTGAACCCATTCTGGTCCGACTTGCTGAGTCTTGTTTCAAGTTTAGTGTTTCCCACGAAAACACGACTCGCTCGGCCTATTTCTCGAGGTCGCACGGGCTCGATCAGGATTGAATGCTATTTGAGTGAGATTCAATTTCGAGTATACTGCGGACCGTGCACTCTGTACAATCGATTCTGTACAGGCCCCGGGCTCGCGATCGAGGGCGGCGGGCCCGGAGGCGGCGGGGGCCGGGGCGGCTAGGGCTCGGGGCGGGGGCGGCCGCGGGGGCCCGGGCCCGGGGCGGGGCGCGGGGGCTGGCGAGGAAGGCGAAGGCGGGGCGGGCGGCGAGGGCCGGGGGCGGCGGGGGCGGGCGGCTAGGGCTCGGGGCGGGGGCGCCCGCGGGCCCCCGCTCGGGCCGGGGCGGCGGGCGAGGAAGGCGAAGGCGGGGCGGGCGGCGAGGGCCGGGGGCGCGGGGCGGCGGCGGGGTCGAGGGCGGCGGCGAGGGCCTCCGAGGGCCCCTCGAGGTCCAGCGGCGCGGCAGCCCCGCTCGCCAGCGGCGGCGCCGGCTCCGGCGGCGAGCGCCGCAGCAGCGCCCCCAGCGCCCGCACCGCCCCCTCCCCAGCGCCTCCGGCGACAGCCTGCCCGCCTTCAGGGGGGGGAAAGGGCGGGGGTACGCGCACTCGTCGGGGGTGTAGTGGCGGAGCAGCAGCTCGACCTGCCGCGGCCGCAGCCGCCTGGGGGGGGGGGGGGGGGGCGGAGTCGGAAGGGCGGGGGTACGGGGTGCGGGGAGGCGGGGGCGCACGGGCAGAGGGCGAGGAGGGCCTCCCCCTCCTGCGGCCCGGGTGAGGGGGGGGCGGGGCCTTGGGGGTACGCGGGCCTGGGACTTGTCGGCGAGAAGCAGGTCGGCGGCCTCGCGCGCCCGCAGCGCCCGGCCCCTGCCCCGCCCGTGAGCGGGGGCGGGGGCGGGGGCGGGGCGGGGCGGGGTGCACACCGGGCGCGGGGGAGGCGTGGGCGGGCTCCGGGGCGTGCTCGGCGAGGAAGTACTCGAGCGCCGCCGCCCGAACTTGAGCGACATCGCCCGCCGCGCTGCCCGCGGGCCGGCTCGCGGGGGCCAACGGGGAGCGGGGGGGCGCCCCGCACCGGTGCAGAGGGCCGGGGTCTGCAGCAGCGCGTTCAGCAGCGCCGCGTCGATGTACCGCACCGCCTGCGCCCCGGCGTCGGGCGGGGCGGGGCGGGCGGGGCGGGGGGTACGGGGCGGACGTCGTCGAGGAGCTGCGCGGCGATCGCGTCCGGCACCTGCCCCCGGGCCCGTCGGATGGGGGGGAAGCTGGAGGGGGTACGGGCGGACGCGGTTGCGGCGGAGGGAGACGAGAGCGCCCTCGAGGGCGCCGGTGACGGGCCGCAGCAGCCCCCGCGCGACCTCCTGCGCCGGCGTGGGCGTGGGCCCCGGGGGCGCTCTGGGGCGGGGCGGGCGGACGACGGGGTCGTTGCCGTCGCCGTAGGACATCCCCGCCTGCACGCTCTCCGGCTGCACAGGGGCCGTCAGCGCCGGCCGGGCGGCTGGGCGGGCGGGCGGGGGCGCGCGAGGTAGGTCTTGAAGGGCTGCCACACGCGCCACCCGCGCCAGCCCCTGCGCCGCCTCAGCCGGTCCGGGGCGGGAGGTGCGGAGCGGGGCGGGGCGGGCGGGGCGGGCGGGCGGGCGAGGGGGGCGGGCCTGTGGAGGCGGAAGCGGCGGGGTCGGCGCACGGGTGCTCGAAGAAGGCCTCCCGCAGCAGCGGCGCCAGCGCCTGCGCCCCGCCCCGCCCCGCCCCCGTCGCGCGCCGGGCCGGCGGGGCGGGGCGGGCGGCGGGGGGCGGGGCGGGCCGAGTGGAGGGCGTCGGCGGCGGCGGCGTAGCAGAGGCCGGCGGCCGCCGCCACCAGCCCGCTCGCCTCCGCCCGGTCCGCCTCCGCCACCTGCCGCCCCGCGCGCATGAGCGGGAGGGCCGGCGGGGCGGGCGGGGCGGGCGGGGCGGGGCGGGGCGCGCGGGCGGCGGCGGGCGGCGGGGTGGCGGGTGAGGAGGGCGTAGAGGGCGGCGAGGTAGGCGAGCCAGAAGGCCGCCTGCGGGCCCCGGCGGGTGAGGCGGGGCGGGGCGCGGGGCGCGGGGCGCGCGCGTTGTCCCCGTCCGGGTCGCCCCCTGGGGCCACCTGCGCCGCCACGTGCGCCCTGCCCGGGCCCCGCCCGCGTCGGAGGGGGTCGGGGGCGTGGGGCGCGGGGGCGGCACCGGAGGGGGCGAGTGTGGCGTGGAGCGGGGAGAAGCCCGTGGCGGCCCACTCGGCGGCGACGCGGAAGAGCAGGAGGGCCCCCGCCGGCGCCGGGCCCGCCGCCGTCTCCACCCACTCCCGCCGCACCTGCGCAGGCCGCGGTTGGGGGGAGCCGGCGGGTTGAGGGGGGGTAGGACCTCGCGGGAGGTGACGAGGGCCTCGAGGAGGACCCTGCGGGGGCGTCAGCGGGCGCGGGGCGCGCGGGCGGGCGGGCGGGGGCGCCGGTGGGCGTCGGGCCCGCGGGCGGCCGCCGGCGCCGGCGCGGCGATCGACGGCTCCGTCCGCGACCGCCTGCGCCGAAGTGGGCCCCGGGGCGCCGGGGGCGGGCGGGGCCGGCGGGGCGGCACCTGTGGCCCGGGCGGGGCGCGGGGCGGGCGGGGTCGGAGCCGCGGCGGCGGGGCCGCCCGCGCCGCCCTCCCGCCCTCCTCGTCGCCGGCTGCCGGGCGTGAGGGGCGCGGGGCGGGCGGGCGGGGGCGGGCGGGCGGGCACCGGGCTCGCCGCGGCGCTCGAGGCGCTCGTCCTCCGACACGCTCCGCCGCCGCTCCTCCTCCGCCTGCACCCCGCGCCGCCCCTCAGCCCCCGCCCCGCCCTCGCCCCCGCCCCACGCGCCTCGCTGAGGCGCCGCAGGCGGCCCGTCGACGAGGCCCGCGGCCGCCGCGCCCCGCCGCCGCCGCCGGAGCCGCAGCGGCCGCCCCGCCTCCGCCGCCGCCTCCGCCTCGTCGGCCTCCGCCAGCGCCGCCCGCCGCTCCGCGTCGGCCTCTGCGCCCCGTGGCCCGGGCGGGGCCCGAGGGAGCGGGGGGTTACCGGGGCCGCCGGAGTCGGCGCTCTCGGCGCCGCTTGTGCGCGAGGCGCTCGCGGAGGAGCGGCCCTCCGCCGCCGCCCCCTCCCGCTGCCCCCGAGTTAGGGGGCGCCGGCGCGGCGGCCGCGGCGCGCGGGGCGCACGCGTCGGCGGCGCGGAGCCAGACGGAGCGGACGGCGATCTGCGGGGGCGCTCAGGGGCGCCGCGCCGGGGGCGGGGCGGGGGCGGGCGGGGCGGGCCCGGAGGAGGGCGCGGGGCCCGAGGGGCCCGAGGCGGGGAGGCGGAGGGCGCGCTGCTCGGCGGCCGCCTCGAAGGGCACCGCGAACTCCGCGAGGTCGAGGTCGAAGCTCGCCAGCCGCCGCGCCTTCCCCTGCGCCCCGCCCGCCCCGCCCCGTGGGCGCCCCGCCCGGGCCGGGCGGGGGGGCGGGGGCGCGCCTTGGGCCCGGCAGCCTTGACGTCGACGGCGAAGCGCTTCTCGTCGAAGCCGGCGGGCCCCTTGTACAGCGTCGCCTCCGTCTCCAGCACCTCGCCCCACACGACGCGGCCCCGCGCCGCCGCCCGCCGCGCCGTGTGCAGCGTCTTCGACCCTCGCTTCAGCCGCACGTACACCTCGCCCTCCACGCCCGCCGCCACGTCCGCGAGCTCCTGCACCTCGATCTGCGCGCGCTCCGCTCAGCCCGGCCGCTCCCAATGACGATGACATGGTTCACGCGGAGACGCGGCCACCGCGGACAGAGCGGCGCTCGTGGGGCGGTGCGATGGCGCGTAAGCGGCCCGAAAAGCCCCGGGAAAGCGCTTTGAGAGGCCGCGCCGCGCCCCGCGCCCCAGCGAGCGAACTGGTTCACGTGGCGGGGAAGCGCGGCGCTCGGTAGTCCCGCGGACGCGTGCGCGGACCTGGAAGCGGTAGCGCAGGCCCTTCTTGCCCACGTGCCGTAGAGAGAACGGCATCGGCATCGCGTCGCCGCAGTCGCCTGCTCCTCGATCGCTGGAATATCTCGCAGGCGCTCACAATCGCACCGAAGCTGCTTAAGAGCACGCGCACAGCTCTCCGCGAGGCGTCGCGCTGGTCGAGCTCTGTTGCGCTCCTACCCCTCTGGCAAACATTCCCCTAACAAAGCTCCCGAATTGACGAGGAGCGATGGTGTACAACTCGGGCTTCAAAAGCAAGTGCGTTGAGTTGCTTTGGGCTCTCTCGTGCCTCCCCGCACCGTTCTGGGTCCGTCGTGCCAACCTCGCGCGCCCGCAGAACGTCAAGCCTGGGCAAGCAAGTCAATAGCACAAAGGAAAGCACGCACGGCTTCCCCTTTAGCACTGCCAAGGTTCAAGCTCTTCCCGTCTGAGCGATCCAGAACAGGCGTATTCCTAGCTAAGCTCCGGCCGGCGTTTGGCGCTCATTTCTAGCTGCCTTTATCTCTTTAGCTTACTTCTGGACCCTCGGAAGAGCGCCCCGCTTCCCGCACTGTGCCGTGCCCGGGCCGCCGGCCCGCAGGTCCTCGGGATCTAGAACCCTCCGCTCAGCATTCGGCACTGTCTAGCGCCGCTCGGCGCATGGAGCGGCTTTCATATAGACGCGACTTCCATCACCGCTGCTGCCCCTCGCGCCGCCGCACAGCTAACCTGCCCCGGCCGCCCGCAGCGCTTCCCAGACCGGACCGGCGGGAAGACGGACGCAACGCGCCCGACGCCGGGCCCGGACGCGTACAAGTTGCCGCAGAGCCTCGGGAAGCAGGCGCGCTCAACGCACGAGACGGTGCGGCGGCCCCCGCCAGCGCCCGCCGCTCGGCGCCCTCCGCCGCCCGCCCACGGGCCGCCTCGCAGGCGGGGACCGTCGTTTTCACCACGGCGAACCGGTCCGGCGCCTACCGCGAGTGTGCGTACATGTACAGGGGTTCTGGAGGGTTGGGAGCGGGCCTAGGCTGGCGCCGGCGCCGGCTGCCGGGCTTGGCCCCCCGAAGACTAGGCGCGGGGCCCCGTCGCCGCACCAGCGCCCTAGCCTCGCCAGAGCATCCTAGCGCCGGGCGAAGGCCGCGTACGCACGGCTTCGGAAGCGCTTGGAGGCTTTTTAAAACAGCTTCGCCTAGATCCCTCCGCCCCGCGCCCCCCCACGCTTCCTCTGTCCCTCTCGAGAGACCTTCAATCCCCTCGAACCCAAGCACTGCGCCACTGCCGCTGGAACTCACTCTGGTTCCATTTTGCGCAGACCGAGAACCCGGCCCGGGCGCCTACTTGTAAATCTATTCCTAGCGATGACGAGATAGGTTAGGTGCTGAGAATAGGTAGTGCAGACGAATAGAGACGTTCAGCGTGCGGCGTTCGAGCTCTTGCCCCCGTTCTCCTTGTCTGACTCGGCGGGCACGCGTGCCTTCTTCGGGCCTGCGGGACCGGCCGCGCGCGTGCCGAGGTCGGCACCGGCGGCGAGGGACGACGTGCGAGGGGAGAGCGCACCCTTCCCGAACGTGAAGAGATTGGCGAGCTTCTTGAAGAAGCCCTCCTCCTCCTGCTCCCGATCAACGCCCTGCGCACGCAGACAAACGTGACACCGGCGGTGAGACCGTTGGCGTTGCTACGGAACCATCCGCAGCAAGGGACGCCAGGCAGCGGGGCCGCGGACCTCCTCGAAGAGGGAGCGGCTCACAGGGGACTTCCCATCGCCAGGCTGCCCGCCCGCAACTCGCTTCGTCGCGCGCGGGGCCTGCGCTCGGACTTGGGAGAGGGCGTCCGCGACCTCGCCGTCCACCGACTGCGAGAAAGAGGCCGGAAACGCGCATGAGACGCGCAGAAACACGGCCAGGCAGGCAGGTCTCGCAGAATTCGAAATTTGATCTCTCACCACGCGAGAGCTGCGGGAGCGCCGAAGGCTGCGGCGGAAGCTGCGGCGCGGCTTCTGCTCGTCCAGCTCGATCTCCTCCCACGAAGCGTTCGAGGAAGTGGAGTTTGCAGGCACGCTGCGGAAATTCTTCGTCGAGGGCCTTTCCTCCCGCTGCGAATTCCGGGGCCACGCATGTCAGAAGAAATCGAGAAAGCGCATCGCGTTCTGCACCTTGGACGGGCCGCAGGCAGAGATCAGCTTCGCGAAGGAAAACGATGTCGCCGCGGGCGGGGACGAGGCCGGGGGGACGAGCGTATCCTCCGTCTCCATCTCGAAGGTCGGGGGATCGCTCTGCGTGCGAGAAAGCATCGCCATTTGCGCCAGAAGGGCTGGATGCCGCTGTTGGTTTTGGCCCGAGGGGTATCGCCGACTCCTGAATCAAAACGATGAGCTCGGCCAGCTTCGCGGCGAGCTGCATTGCACTCGAGCGATCGTTGCATGCATCTCCATATGTCTGGCGGCGGCCTCCGCTCGCGGAGGCCCGCAGTCTCCGCAGCGTCGACAAGTTTCACAACCGCAGCCTCGACTTTGGCCTCGCCCTCCCGCACAGGCGATGGGATCGATGCATACGCTTCAAAGGTACCGCGCGATCTTGCCCTCGCGCTCGAGAAGCGGCGCCGGCACAACTGACTTCACCACCTGTCTCTGACGCCGAGCCCTGCCGGCGCAGTTGTCGCCGCGCAGGATCCAGGAGGTCCTTCTGGTCCGCAGACACGCCGGATCGGCCGCCCGCCGGACCCTGACCGCCGGGCAGCGTCGGCGTCCTCGTGCCCGCCGCTGGACGCGCTGCGGGCGCTCCTGGCGCGAGTCTTTGGCAGGAAGGGCCCCGCTGCGCGATCCAGCGCAGCCGGTACGCGTCTGCGCTGCCAGCGCCGGGCCGGGCCGCGGCCGACGGGGGCGGGCCAGTGCTGGGGCCCGGCTCGGCGCTGGAGCGGCGGCTGAGGGAGCTGGAGGCGGAGATCGCGCAGGCCGGCGAGGCCGGCGCCAGCTTCGAGTTTGCGCCCGCCCACGAGCCCCCCCAGCGCGCCCCCTCCCCGCCCGCCCCGCCCCTGCCCGCGCTCACGGCTGCGCAGGTACCCCGGGCTGTGCTTCATCATGGCCGCGAACGTCGCCGCGTTCGCGGCCGACCGCCTCCTCCGCGGGCTCTCGTGCGCCGCCGGCCGCGCCCCCGGGCCCCCCGGGCCCCCCGCGCCGGGGCGACGGGGCGGGGCGGGCCCCCGGCGGCGCAGGTGAACAACTTTGCGCTGCAGCACACGCGGCTGCGGCCCCTCACCGCCGTCGCCAGCTGCTTCCTCCACGGCGACTGGGGCCCGCCCCGCCCCCGCCCCGCCCTTTCCTGCCCCGCCCTAACCTAACCCTAGCACCTCTCGGGGAACCTCTTCGCGCTCTACATCGCCGGCAAGGCCCGCGCCCCGCCCGCCCGCCCTGCCCGCCGGCCCGCCCGCCCGCCCGCCCGACGCGGCGCAGGCGGTCGAGGAGGAGGGCGGCTGGCAGCTCCTCACCGCCGCGTGCGCCCCCTCCCGCGCCTCCCCCCCCCCCCCCCTCCCCCCCCCCCCCCCCCCCCCCCCCCGCCTCCCGCGCCGACGCGGGCAGGTACCTGGTGTGCGGGCGGGGCGGCGCTGGTGGGCGCCCTCGCCCTCCCGGGCCCTACGCCTCCGTCGGCGCCTCGGGCGCCGCCTTCGGTGCGCGGCGGGCGGGCCCTGGCCCCCGCGCGGCCCGACCGGGGCGCGGGGCAGGGCTCTTCACGGCGGCGCTGCTGCTGAAGGCGCGCTGGGGCCTCTGGCCCGCCCTCGAGGGCCTCGTCCTCGGCCAGTTCGTCCTCCAGCAGGCCCGCCCCCGGCCCCGGCCCCGGCCGCGGGCGGCGGGGCCTGAGCGGGCGGGGCGGGGGCCCCGGGCAGGTGGGGCAGGAGGCGGTCTTCGTGCTGGCGAACGGGCGCGGCCGTTCGCGCGGGCGGGGCCCCCGTGAACCACGTCGCCCACCTCGCCGGCGCCGCCCTCGGCGCCCTCTTCGTCCTCGCCGCCCGCCGCTTCTCCCGCCCCCGCGGCCCCGCCGCCCCTAGCGCCCCGCCCCGCCGCCCCCGGCTCGAGCCCCGCCCCGCCGGCGGTCGCGCCGCGCGGCCTCGGCACCAGCCGCGGGGCTTCGAGCTCGAGCTCGATCGAGCCGCCAAGCTCCCCGTTCACCTCCGACTCCCAGCGCCGTCTTGCGCAATCGCAAGCTGCAGCGTTTCCACATACGCATGCGCCGGCCTGGACCTAGGCCCGGCGGCAGGCGCAGGGTGGGCCTTGTTTTTTGATGCAGAGGTGCGCGCGGCCCTTAAGATTGGGCCAGCCCGCGGCCGCGGGCCATCGACATCACTGCCACGGGCCACTCGCGCGCCGCGCTGCGGGCCGGGACATGGGCCTAGGGCCGAGCGCTCGCCGCGCCGCCGAGCGAGCGCGCTAGCGCTAGCGCCACCTTCGAATTCGCCGAGTCGCTCAAGGCGGGGTTAAGCTGAAGCCTTCAAGACTAGCCGCATGCGCAGCTGCAAGCCTGCAGCTGCAGCTGCAATTGCAACATTTTTCAATTTTGGCAACCTCCGGCAAGCGCAGCTCCTCGCGACCCCAGCCGGCGGCAGGCGCCGGCAGCCGCTTGCCGAAATATCGTGATCGCGTCCGGACGTGACGGGAGCCGTCAATCGGAGGCTGCGGCCGCGGGCCGCCGAGTCCGGCATCACGGTATCCCCCCCAAGAAGCGGCAGCGTTCGCAGGCTTCAGCGCGGGCTCCAGGCAATCGCTCCCGGGCTTCGGCCGGCAGCTGTGCGCAGCGTTTCTCCCAGCGGCGGGTAGCGGGGCGATCGCGCCCTCTGAGCAGCAGTCGGAACCTCCGGATGTCCTACGAACACAGGCAGGCGGCCAGCGCGGGCTACTACCAGCCCCCGCAGCCGCCTCCTCTCGGCCCATACGACTATCAGAACGGGCAGTACTCGACACCGTCCTACGGCTATTCCGCCCGGCAGTCGAGCGAAGATTACCAACTGCCGGCAGTTTCCGTGACCTGGGACCAGCGCGGCGGGCATCCCGCCGCGCAGCAGCCATACCAACCCTATCCTTCCCAGCAGCAGCAGCGGGGGAGCGCCCAGGCGAACCAGGAGGCCGCCTCGCCGGCGGACCTCTCGTGGGAGGCCGGCGACGGCTACGGCGGCGGGGGCTACGGCTACGGCGGTGGCACGGCGGCCTACTGGCAGCAGCAGAAGCCCGGGCAGAAGCCGCCGCCGCCGCCGGGGCCGCCGCCGGGGCCGCCGCCCGCGCCGGTGGCGGGCCCGTCGTGGGAGGCGGGGCGGGTGCGGCCGCCGGCGAGCATCGACGGGTCGTGGAGCAGCTCGGCCTCGGACCCGTACGGCGCTGACACCGCCACCACCGCCTCCTACCCCTCCAGCAACTCCCCTCCGGCGTCTGGGACGCCCAGGCGCCGGCCCCTCGCCCCACGGCCCGGCCGCCTCGGGCCCCGCCGACCGGCCCGCCGACCGGCCCGCCGCACTCGCACACGCCGCCGCCGCCGGGCGGGAACCCGTACTCGTACTCGCAGGGGGGCCAGGGGCACGCGCCGGGGTACGGGCGGCTCTCGCGGCGGCTCTCGGCCTCGTACGACGGGTCGCGCACGGCTTCGAACGAGGACCTCACCTCGCCGCTCTCGACGGAGCGCTCGTCGGCCTCGGCGAGCGCGGCGCCGGCCGCCTCCATCCACGGCCTCCGCGGCCTCCTCCGCGTCGAGCTCCTCCGCGGCCGCGGCTTCCAGGCCTGCCGCTGTCCGCCCCGCCCGCCCCGCCCCGCCCCGCCCCCGCCGCCTGACGGGCGCCGCGGGGCGGCGGGGCGGCGGCAGGCGCGAAGGTGATGCTGAAGGTGGGGGACGAGGAGGTGGAGACCCCGCGCCGCTCCACCGACGACGCCGGCGAGTTCGAGTGGGACCAGGGTCCGCCCCCGGCCCCCGCCCCGGCCCCGGCCCCCGGCCCCGGCCGCTGGCTTAGCGCGGGGGGGCGGGGTGGCGCAGAGCACACGTTCGCGGTGGTGGAGGACACGGACTCCAAGGTGCCGCCCCGTCCCCGCGCCGGCCCCCCCGCCCCGCCCCGGGCCGACGGGGCCGGCGGGGCGCCTGGGCGCAGGTGTACGTGCGGGTGTCGGACGGGGAGAGCAAGAAGCGGCTGGGGCACCTGAAGATGGACTACGTCGCCATGGCCCGCCGCTCCCCGCCCACCGTCGACGCCTGGATCAAGGTGCCCGCCTCCGCTGGGCCCCCCCGGGGGCGCGGGGCCCCGCCCGCCCCGCGGCCCCTGACGGGCGCCCCGCCCCTCAGATCCCGGAGTCGTTCGAGCGCATGAGCGTGGAGGCGGGGAGCCTGCACTTCCACATCGAGTTCATCGCGCACCCGAACCCCACCGCCGCCCTCGCAGCGGGGCCCCACCGCGCCGCCCGTGACCACGGCCTCCGCACCGGCGGCGGCCTCTCCCCGCCCCGCGGGGGGCGGGCCCCGGCGAGGAGGCGGGCGCCGGGTCGGGGCGGCGGGGGCGGCGGGCGACGATCCCGCGGCAGGCGGCGCGGCCGGTGGCGCAGGGCGACTTCCTCTCCGACATCCTCTCCGTCTTCTCCCTCTCCCGCAAGTCCTCCTCCTCCTCCGCCCGCTGACGCCGGGCCCCGCCCCCGGGGCCCCCGCCCCTCCCGGCCCCCCGCCCCGCGCGCCGCCTAGTGACGCGGCCGCGCCCGCCCCCCTCCTTTCCCGTCCCCCGGCGCGCTGGTCTCCGCCCCCTGCCCGGCCCCAGCGTCCTCCCCCGCCCGGCGGCTGCCCGGGGCCCTCGGCTCTAGTTCTACCCCCCTGGCCATGGGGCACCTGCCCGGCCCCAGTGATTTTACCCTGTGCGAGTAATTAATAATAAGCTCGAGCTCTGCGCCGCTGAGCGTCCCACTGCAGAAGCTCGCACTCGCTCACTCGAGCAGCGCCGGCCCTGCAGCTGCCTCGAGCTCGGCAAACATCGACCGATCCATTCCAACGACAATAGACGTCTACCTCAGACCTCGAAACTCAAAACGAGAAACGCGCGACGGCAAACGAGGAGGGCGGGGGTCCCGGGGGGCGGCTACCTGCGGGCGAGCGCCTCGCCGACCTCGACGAGCAGATCGGCCTGCCCCGTGGCGGCGAGCTCGCGGTACTCCGCCGTCCGCACTACCGCCGGCCCCTGCTCCCACACCGCCGCCAGCGCCGCCTCGCGCAGCCGGGGGCGCCCCAGCTGGTCGGCGGCGACGAGGGCGCGGAGCGCGGCGGCGGCGCCGAGGAAGCCCGGGAGGCAGAGGCGCCCCTCGACGTGCTGCGCGAGCCGCGGCAGCTCGTAGTAGTGCGCCGCCCGGAGCAGCTCCAGCAGCGCCGGCGACGGGTCCCCGTCCCCCGCGCCCCCGACGTCGACGTCCCGCTCGCCCGTGTAGAGGTACCTCAGGAGCGCGCGGACGGTCCCGGGGCCGTACTCGGTGACGGGGATCTCGCGCGTGCGGGACTCGCGCATGCCGGCGCCCAGCACGCGGCGAAAGTGCGCGCTGTGCAGCTGCAGCAGGAACGAGTGCGCCGGGAGGCTCTCCCGCGCCCCTGCGCGCCCGCCGCGTGAGGCGGGGAGAGGGGCAGGGGGCGGGCGGGGCGGGCCGGCACCGCCATGCTCGACGGCGAGGGCGACGTCGGGGGCAGGCAGGCCCTCGAAGGAGGCCCCGCCGCCCCTGGCGCCGGCTCGGGAGGGGCGCCGGCGGGCTCGGGCGGGGCACGCACCGGAGGCAGGCGTCGTGGAGGGAGCAGAGGGCCGCGAGCGCGTCGTTGGCGGTTGTTTCGATGAGATCCGAGGGCGGAGAGGGTTGCGCTGCTGGAAAAGAGAGAGGCCCCAGAGAGCACGTCAGTGCTGCATTATCGAAAAAGGGGGAAGGCACGCTCACCCGCCAAGGTACGAAGGTGGGTGAGAATGGCAGTGTTATTGGGTGGAAGGTTTTGCAGCACGTTGACAGGCCATACTTGTTGACCTTCTCCTCGAATATCTCCGCAGCTCACAACATAGAAACTGCTGAGGTCGGGGATAAGGCCGATCTCGACGGGGAGCGACGTGAGACTGTTGTTCTCCAAGAAGAGATGCTGGAGGCACTTCAGGTTCCCGATCTGCGCAGCGAGGGTCAGCGAGCTGCGTGCGGCCTGTGGGCGCGCCGGCCGGGAATTCTGCCGGTACCTCCCGGGGAACGGAGGATATGTAGTTGCAATTGGCCTGTCCGCTCAAAGTACTAGTCAGCAGGGCTAATCAGCGCATCGCACCCAGCTGCAGACACTTGCCGCATGCGCACGCACCCGCAGGTAGCGGAGCTTAGTGAGGCAGCCGATCTCGGGCGGGAGCGACTTCAATTGGTTGTGACTGATGTTCA